>JASFDH010002095.1:0-12031 GCA_036937195.1 Nidularia pulvinata | reverse complement strand
AAGGTAGATACAATCTATATACAGCCTATTAGAATATTCCCACACACTGCCACCTTCTGACCACAAGCACGAAGCTCACACAATCCCAACTCTTGACATCTAGTTCAGGCAAATTATTGAATGTTGGACTAAACCATAGTTCAGTTCCACTTTGGTTCAGGTTTGAACCTCAGTTCAGGACCAGACCATGGCAGCACTAGACACCTGGAATAGGCTGTCCATTCCCCAAGGAATGTATATATTGATGTCTTCTTTACTGCACTCCTTTTATGCTAATAGATATTCTTGAAGCACTTAGCCATAGAGAAACCTTCTGACATGAAAAACTGCATACTATTGCCATCCATGCCAGTACCAAGAAGAAGATATCAGAACACTGAAAGATTATAAAATGTCATTCAAACATGCAGACAGTTGTTGCATTCTAAGCCTTGCCAAGAAGGGATTCAAAACAAATTAAAATCTAGTTCATTGACAAGTGTAAATGTATTACAGTCATATAGATCCCACTTAAACATATATGATTACAAACATTGATTGAAAGTCCTGAACCACTGGAATTTGTGTGAAGACTCTCAAGTGTGCAGCAAAGCATCAAATAACTTGCCATATTAGGGTATTCACATTCCTGTATCCATATCAATGCTATCAAATTTAAACCGAGGTGGCACGAATAAAAGGGTGTTGTCCAATGCCAAAACTCAGACTTCCTAGAGGATCCCTTTGATTTGTGCACACAAGTAACACAGCCACGAAGAGCGCCGGGAATTGGCACGTGAAAACTGACAAGTTGCGTACTATATTTACAGGTTCAATTGCTCCGACTCCTCGAGTCATTTGTTGTAAACGTCTACATGGTGAGCTGATAGTGGCTGACACGGCACAGAACTTCTAAATCATGCATTCAGTCCTGCAGCGGCCGAAAAAACTGAAATTCAAGCCTTCATTCTATACCTCAGGAGGCAAAAAAACTCCAGGTCACAAAATCGGAAGAAACAGCACACTCAGAAGAAGTTCCTCAGGACCGAAAGGTGAATATGATTCGCTATTGTGGTCAACAGTGTAAAATATTTCAACAGTGTCCATATGTAGAGGCAGCTTCAAACGAACCCAGCCCAGTTACAGAAGCCAATAGTCCACCCGATTTCAATCCCGCCAGCGATGTTCCACCGGTACCTGAGCGTACAGAAACCTTCGAATGCACCCCAGACAGCAGGTACCACTGCAATAGCATTCATCTCTGGTCCTTTAGAAGCAGATGCTGAATACTTCAATTTACATTATGTCCTAAGGATCCGTGAATCTATCCGTCAGGGCCATTCGTTCGTAGTAGGCCCGTCTCGGGGTATAGACACCCTAGCTTTCAACTTCCTCCACGAAGAACACGTATCACAGGCACGAATCACAGTCTACCTTAATCATACAGAGGCCCACGCCTCAGAAGTCGTTTCAAGAGATTCGAGCTGGCAGGTGGAAGGGTTATCGTTGTCAGGGGCAGTCATACACAGCGAGATGAGGCGATGACCCGAGTGACTCATTATGATATTTTGCGGTATCGGACCGAGGAGGAATGTCGTGCGCTATATGGTGCAGCTTTTAGAAAAAGGGTTAGCGGGACAGAGAAGAATGAGCTGAGAAGGAAAAGTGGAATTGGGCTGGAATGGACTTGAGCACTAGATTTGTAAAGAATTTGCAGACGGACGTTCGCCGAGTCTGACGTGATTCCGGGACCTGTCACGTTTCAGGTACCGTGACCTGTTATACATGAGTTTTTTTTTTTGGATTCTATATATTTACGTGCAAGTCACAAATGAGTTGTCTTTCCATGATAATTCATCCAGCTACGATGAAAAATCCCCGCTACAAGTGCTCCGACCTTGTATTCGATGCAAATTCAGTGATTTCAGTACAGTGCGCAGTGACGCCCACGTGCCTACGCGGCTTCGCCACCTTGCTATACGCTGTTTGTCATATGTCGGGAATCGAACCGTGATCAAATCAATTCGATATCGAAAATTTTGACCGCACGCCAGTCGCGGCATCCTCCCGGACTTCCCGCCCTGACTGACGTTTCAGGACCTCGCTTTCTCCTTTTATCAATCAGTAATTTGTACGGTGATAGCCTATACGACGCGACATAGCTTCTAGGGCGCCGTTCTGTGCGGCGAATACAAATCTGATGCTCTTTCAGATGCCCGCGACGACTGCCACTTGATTGGCCTTCATCCCTACTCTCAAGTTGCTGCGTCTGCCCCAATGGATCTCATGTCTCGTCTCTACAATGCTATTCTCAGCGTCTTGATTGCTTGCTTCTCATATTGCGTCATATCTGTGAACGGACGGACTTTCGAAAGGCGTGCTATGCAAGCGAGCGCCGTGTGTTCTGGCGACTTTTCCTGGGCTCAGAATGCGGAAAACATGGCACCCTGCCTTGTCGCGGCGAGTGTAATTGGGGCATGCAACTCTGAGAGTGAGTGCTTTATCAATATAACGGTTCGACTCAGTGTATATTAATGTTTCTTGCGCAGATGTGACAATCCCTGCCCTATCGAAAAATGATCCGTACCCCAATCCCAAGGGTTCTTCATCGAACTTGTGTTCCTGGTAAGCATTCACCCTATCGATGAAAGCCCTGTTCTTCAATAACTTATTCTCCGTGACGATCTGCAGTTCATGGGCTGCGTATAATTTGTTGAGCGCTTGCACTGCCTGCCAAGGCTTCTCTAATGCCATCCAGAGGTACTTCTCTTCCTTGGACTTTCCCCCTCTTTTACATATTTAACGGAAAATTTAAGCTGGGAAGTTTATCAAACAGACTGTGCTGGGTATCTCTATGATGGGTGAGTCATTAAAGTATAAATTCCGTTATTTTTCGAGTCTCATGGGTACCTCACAAGGCTATTGTCCCCGGAAATCAGTTTCCCAGCGGACGTTTCAATGCCTTATTGGGCAGGTACAAATCGTGAGTTGCTGCTGTTCTCTTTATCAAGATTAAATTCTCAATGTTATGAAAACAGCGATGCAATGGCGCGACGAAACATTCAATGTAGTACAAGCGCAAGGAATCGCAAACAAAAGTCAACCAGACATTATAATCTTTAAAAACTCCCAAAAGAATAACAGTGGTGCCATCATTGGTGGGATTATCGCTGGGCTAGTCATTTTCTCAATAGCACTAGGCTCTGGTCTTCGTTTTGTATGGCGCCGACGCGCGAAGGATGTTCAACCGCCTCCTTATAGCAACTCGAGATCAATAACCGGTCCTAGAAAAATGAAGCCGCTTCTTGACGACTCTCATCTGCCCGTTGAAATTGGGTATGGAGTTGGACTCGGGATAAACAGCATGTCGAGATCACCACCTTCGAGCAGCGGTCATACGACAACAACGTGGAGCAGTCTCTGGTCTCCTGGTCGAACGGTTATTGAGTCCCCGCCGCCTTTGCCTAACGGAAGCCAGGTACCACTTCTAGGGGGACCGAGCCACGATTTACTCTCCGTTCCAGGAGCATCGCGGGGGAGAGGACAACATTTTGGCGCTTTCTCCGATCTATCGAGGCCCTCTCCTGCGTATTCCGATTAATGCAGGAGGAACATTGGGCTCGTTTTGAATGGATAGTATTTATTAACTATATACCCTTTGATGTGACGGAAGGACATTTCATTAACGCCCAGCAATGTGATTGCCACTCGCAAATTTTAACTTATTCCTGTAATCGTACTATTGCCTTGTAGTAGAAGATTCAAGATTCTTACTGTATTATCTATGTGACGAGGCATATGTTGGCGAGGATGAGCACAGCTTTGTACAAGATTTGGATCTCAATTTAGTGAGCAACCTCGTAATACTTATAGTAATTTCCAGTGTGAGGGGATATAATTTAAAATATTACAATAATACAAATTATTTTATTAATCCAGGACGACTATCTCTCCGCTCAGCAAACCTTAGGCTCTACTGGCCAACCACCTTGTTCTAGTAATGCTCTCACTTCAGGTGTATCAGGCTTGATCTCGCCATTCAATGGCGCGTAATATTTTCTTACTCTTCCTTTTGTAAGCACGACGGGATAAAAAAGACCCTCTCTCTGAGGAGCTATTAGTCAGATACCTCAGAAAAAATAGAACGGCACGAAATAAACTAACCTCTCGTGTCATGCCTTTTCTTGTTGTTAGGCCGTTCACCTTTCCTGGGAGCCAATTTCCTTCGTTAGTTTTCACCCATACACGATCTCCTGGCTGAAAGATAATATTAGCAACGCGAGGTCAATTTAGTCGCACGGACTGTTGAGTGGCGCACCTGGAATGAATAAGAGCGAGCCTCGTCTAGGTCGTACAATTCTGGTTCATAGAGAGTTGCGTCACTTTCACCGTCACTCCATGACTCTACTTCTTCTGGAGTCACGGCACGAAGTTTAGAATCAACTACGGGAGAGCTACGAGTGACCCTTCGTGTACTAGGCATGTTGATGGGTACTTGGCGTATAACGGGCAGTATGTTACGTGCAGTCAATATAGGCACCTTCAATTAAGGGACAACGCTTGGTGGGTAATAGATATGAGTTGCGGGTGAGATGGTGGGTTACTAGATTGAAGATGGGAACCAAGGATCGTCGATGGACCTGTACTTATAGGGCGATGCAAGGGCCACGCGTTGCAAGCATGATCCATTGTTTTGTATCAATGGCTACATCTTGGGCCACTTCTGAGTCAATAGAACAAAGGATTGTTGTTCCGGCCGAAAGAGGAAGGAGACGAGTGCATAAGTTAGGATAACATCTATGTAGCGAATGGAATTGTGAATAAAGAAGTCAATAGTTCAGCATCTCTCATCGATAACAACAAACCGAAACTGCCTGGTTTATGCAGTGTGTTCCCCGAAAGGCTGTTCGAGGTCAATCACGATGGTGTGAAATGGTGTCCAGCACATTCACACGTGCCTACTAACTAATATTCCAAAATACAGCTTTCTTGAGCCATCGATATCTTTATTGATCAGTAGCTATTTAAACACAATTGATACGCAATATTTTGCGTATTCCACGCTGTTTAGTACATGTTAGAAGTATAATGCAACGAGAACGATCGATTTGGGAAGTGCAGCAAGTTCATCATCTGTATACGGGAACCTTGCAATCCTAACAAAGGAATGTATTGTGCTGTGCTGATCGATAGCGATGGATGACGGCAGTTGCAAACTGGGGCTGTAAGTAATAATTGTGAAAATCTATCTCAGTCTAAGGGTGAATAACCAACGAACTACCGGCAAATTAATCTTTGATGAATTCTAATAAAATTCATGATAAAGGACAGTAACGAGACCAAAAGGATTCATTGCTCACCATATGGCCATTTCTTCTCAGTGGATGTGATAAAGATAGACCTACATTCGTCTCAGTTCACAGTCCCGTTTATATTTTATCGAATTACGCGAGTGCTTCATCTTGGGGATTGTTCGTTATTGAAAGAAGAATAGTCGCCGCCGTACATTGCATGATAGGCTCAGAGTAGTGGAGTAAGCTTGAAGACCGGGCTTATAACCTGTAAATTAACAGCAATGATTGATCTGGAGCACTTATCCACCACAGCCAAAAGAAATTGACGGTTCAAGAAGTAGGTACATACGGAGAGCCTGATCTCTTTTTTCAATACGTGCAAACATATTATTCCACGACAGAAGAGGTATCCAAGGTCTGAAAAACAATAACCAATAGGTACAGAGAGATTCGGATAAAATGCTTGTGTTCAGAAGAGCGTTTTGTATGCGACAATGCAAGAACTTACCTGACATCTGGAAAGCATTTGACGCCAGGATGGAACCTCTAGGAACAATCCCTTACGAACCTGGCGCCTCCTTCGACGGGAAAATACTATTAATAAAGCCGGTAGCTGCAGAAAATTACATCTGATGGTAATATATCCAGGAGCTGAGTCTTTCTATTGGTTTAATATATTCCACGAAGTTGGAAAAGGAACAGCTGTTGAACGTAGTAAACACCAATCGGTACGTGGTCCTACAGCTTTCCTGGCAGCCACTTAGGAGTTGCTGAGTCTTTCCTATGTAACAGTCAAAGTCAAAAAATAAACTGATAACGTACAGACCAAGTTTGCGGTAG
Organism: Nidularia pulvinata; assembly: GCA_036937195.1. Lineage (NCBI taxonomy): Eukaryota > Fungi > Basidiomycota > Agaricomycetes > Agaricales > Nidulariaceae > Nidularia > Nidularia pulvinata. Next base: position 5,918 of record JASFDH010002095.1, on the reverse strand, counting down.
ACTATTGGTGGCCAGCTGGTTGTGAACAAGTTGTGAACGTGAGCAATTGTACATTGAAATACACCTTCCCGGTAACTACCGAAAGTACCTTTCTTAGAATCGAGGTCGGGCCGGTCTGAGGACCAAACCCATGCATTCGTCCGACCGTCGCCAAGTTCCTACCGTCATCATGCATTCATGGTTTATCATGAACAAACCCTCTTTAGCCTTGAACTTCAACGCTCAATCACCCAGCTACATACTTATCCAAGCTTCAACCTTCAGGATCTCGCATTACTAGCCACACGATGTTGTCTGACCATTCTATCTTCAACCGTGCGGAGCGTCAGTTTTGAACAAAATCCCGGTCTGGCTATCAGGGGTAACGCCAACTGTATTCGAAGGACAAGCGCTCCCTCATGGACCTGAGGACTCGAAATCTCCATTAGGGTTTTCGTATATGCATCCTCTATGCATATGTATTACCTCACTGAGAACGTTGATAAGCGCCATCGTCCTGCTCATCAACTCGGGACGTAGTTAAAAATTCGGAGAATTGCTCAGGTGCGAGCTGTCTTATTACTCGAAATCTTATTATATGCGGCTCACATATTTGACTGCATAGTTCAACCCAAGCTTTTATGCCTCAGTGCATTTCAGCACTACTATATCTTTCCTTCCACTGTGAAAAGCCCCGCATCCTCGACTCCAGGTCTTTGATGTCCAGGCAACACGCAATGTGGTCATTACCCGTAAGCGTGGACGCTCTTGTTACGAGAATGAGTTCCTGGACTACTCTGTGTAACGTTAGTAAACTAAAGGCGGAAAACTACAAATTTTCAATTGAGGTTCGAATGCGACGAGAGATACTGTGCCGAGAAAGCCAGAATTTTCTGTTCTAAAATCGATGCTCAGGATGGTCGATGATGATAAGTTTTCAAACGACTTCGATGTTTGTAGGGTACGTCTCAGCTATTCGACACATGATGCATGGAATTTTGAAAGCTTAAGCTTTGGCTTTCTGAGTCTTGATTTCAGTATCGCAATCCCTTACTCGCTGATCTACCTGCCATTATAAAAAGAGACTTAGTTGTAGTAAGCGTACTTGAGATACTTCCAAGATACCCGTCATTTTGCATTCGTTACGCCTACATTTCGAAACTCAAGAGCAACGTGGCCTCCTGGTAACTGCCTACGGCAAGTCATTTTGGTGCCGTTAATTCATCTATCTGATTACGGATTTCCTTCATGACAGGGTAAGGCCACTCTATTCTACCACACCATTGGAGGATATTGATCCTGACCTCCCGCATAAGCGGCGATGTCGTCGATAACTGAAGACTCTTGCATCACCATCATCTTCAAGCGAACGATCGAGGCATGGCATTTCTTTCAGTGAAGGTACACGTCTTTTATATTGTCTTCTGGAAGTTTTAAACCGTCGTTCAGCTGAAAGGTTTTGGCGCAGATCCTTCCCAATGACGGCGTTTCATGTTTATTCACCATAATGATGAAGACGTTCATCACTGGAAATGCCGAGACTCACTTGTGGTGGAGGAGATAATATCGCCATTAAAGAATATTATTCTCTCCTTTTCTCCGCACCCCGAGCATTCAATGGCATCTGAAAGATGGTGTTGGCTAGGATTGCCACCTTTGCTTTAAATATCTCACACTGAGATTTCGTAAAATATCAGCAGACACAGGCTCTCACAGGCGGATGCCATACCAAACACAACTATACCAGTAAATTTCGTGGTACAAAGTCATTTATCTGCCCGCGGTGCAGCGGCTCCAGCTCGCTGATAAAATGGCTCTGAATTCTCATGGCTGCCAGGTAATCATCTCGATCACCTTTACGATACGGCTTAGATTCGACATATATATACTTGAGCAGGAAATACAGTCCAAAGGCTTGAGCACATAGCTGCACCTCCTCTCACTCACAAATCAGGCTCCTATGGGTCAGAGCTCGAATATCCCTGTTGAGATAGCTTCCCTTGTAAGTGTTGCCGTTACGACGCTACTATATGGTACGAGTTGTCTATATTTTCAAATTCTGTCAAGAAATTAGCCAACGATGATATAAAATTACATAGGGATATAGTGAGAAAATATTTCACCGAATATTCTCAATCCTACTGATATCTCATGTTTGCTACAGTATTGTGATCGGCCCAGCATGCATTTTTATCATAATCACAAAGCGCACTCGAGGCGTCTACGCTCATTGGTTGATTGACACATTCCCTGTAAGACAGTGTTCATGAAGCTGATTTTTTTTCCCCGAGAACAGGATTTTACTATGTACTACGATTATCCAATTTTTGCTCTCCACCGCATATACCTTTTTGGAGCTTAGAATGATGTTCGAGAGTCTCTTATCGACATCACAGTCGGCAGCCCAGGTTGCGGCATATTGGCTTAATACAGAGAAGCCTATGCCGACCGCAGCAGGTACAATCTGCTTCACAAACGTAAGGGATTGTTTTACTATGTCTGCTAGCTGTCAGGGTTTGACGAAGTCTGAAAGACTGTCATTGGGGATGCCATTCTTTTATGGCGCTTATATGTCGTATGGGAGAGAAATCTTCTCGTCTGCATACCGCCGGTCAGTACAGGAACTCTTGGCTTTCTTCCACCATATTAATGCTGACACATACATTTCAAAAGACTCTTTATTTTATTGCAGCAGCCGGTAAGCCTACCTTTCATTGCGACATTGTGGAAGTTACTTACCTTGTACTAATTTCATTTTAGTGTGTGGTTATATCGCTACTTGTTTCTTTTCGAAGGACATTTATGACACTGCCAGTTTATTGGTTCTAGCGACTTGGGCACTTTCCCTAGCCACTCAACTATTCTCCACGGTCTTGATAGCCTGGAGAGTATGTAGTGTCATATTTGCTCGCGAATCATCAAGAAAAGATGTAGCGCGATACAAACCCGTTATATGGATGGTCATTGAATCCGGGGCTATCTATACCTGCACGACTGTTGTATTAATTGTACTCTACATCCTCAAGCTACGGTCATTCGTGATTTTTATGGGCATTATTGCGCAAATGAGCGTACGTATAACTTCATTTGGTAATGTCTTCGAAATCTATCTGACATCCATTCTCCAGGCAATCATACCCGCCCTTATTGTTGTTCGAGCAAGCCTCGCAAGATGGTCTCGGAATATACACTCCATGAGAACTACCAGTCTAGAGCCCACGAACACCACAGTAGCTTTTCCCCCTAGCGGGAGTGATGAAGCACCTTTCGAAGTGAAGGAATATTCAGACTCACTTAGCTACCGGTATAGCTCTTAGTGTTAAAGTATACATACATGTATTATTGTTGGAATTACATCTGGCACATCCTCGAAGAAGTTATCTCGGGCTTAGTAATATTGTTAGTAATTATCTTAGCAAGCATTGACTCAGTATATAGATTCTGTAGTTTACTGGAATACTGTAGAATACTTGTATAGTAGTATATAAGGACCTCTGTAGGAGGCTTAGCCTAAAATCAAGTTCAGCTATCTTACCACTGCGCGACCTCGATTTACAACAATTATCTCTCTTTGGTTTATCAGGTCATCTCAATCCTTAGACGACTTCAGCGAAGTTGCATAATCCTCTGGATGTTTCTACGAGTACCTCATTTACCTCGTTATTAGCTTAGTATATTATTTTAATTACCATACCTTTGAACATCTATTCACATACTAGCCAGAAAATTGTAGCGATTATATTTCTATAGGTAGTGAATTTCTCCTCTTCATTCCATGAAATTTTATGGAGGATAAATTTCAGCAGATGAGCCGGAGTGTTCCCGAGTCTTCAGAGCATGAAAAGATTCGCTTAGCCTCTTGCAAGCCTCCTAAGTTTGAGGAGGAGGGTATCTTAAATTTTTTGAATTGTCAAAGCATGCAGACTATGCGGGCATTCCACATTTTATAACAATCAGGTTTGGTATATTAAACCTTAGCCTTACCATGCTTAATAGCTAGTCCTTGATCCTGTGGTCTTGGAAGAGCTGCCGCCCGCGCGAGTCCCATATACGACGCGGCGTTATCACGTGCCGGTAAAGTTATCCGGCCTCAACCCAGCCGCCAGGGTCCAGCAGGACCGACACATATAAATACCAATTGTAACTGTCCTTAACCTTTGCTTCTTGCGCCAGATGTTATTTGTACATTTTACGGACAAGCTGTGAAATACAGTCCATCTTGATTATGGTATTATTTATACAAGTCAAAAATGTGGTCAAATGCCAGACGTGTGGTTCAAAGGACAAAGCAACAGCAATACGCGATTCTATTCCATCATGATCATATAGTTCTTCATTAATTGCCGTGCGACCTGAAACTTCACTGGCCAACTAGTTCTTTGAATTCTCCACCCCAGTTCGGATTCTTCTTCAGATCTTCCACGAAGACGTCAAACTTCGGACTGCCTCCTGGGGCAGCAATCTTGCTCAAAGCGGCAACGGCTCGCAAAGCGCTCCTTTGGAGCTCGGCAGCGCGCTCCAAGTCTTGCTTAACTGTGTCCTTGGTAACGGTGGCTCCCTTCATCGTCTTCTCTAACTGAGGAGTAGCGTCATCAAGGCGCTGCGAGACAGCAGCAGGAGCAACTTGGGAGAGCCGGAAAAGCATCATGTGTGAGATAACCTTGATTTCGTCCGAATCATCAGCGAGTCCAGGCAGGACGCGTCCAAGGAACTCGTGCAAGTCGAGTTTCGTCAGGCATGTGTCGAGCTACACAATCAATTCCAGTAAGAAAGAGGTAACGAAGAAGTATAAGGGAGTTACATACCAGAGTGTACATCGTTTCATATGCTGTCTTTCTAGCATCAAGGCCGTCATCCACCTTATGAGTCCAAGGACCCATTTGCACTGTACGGATGAGCTCAGGGTTTATAACAGTCTCTTTGTACAGACTTGGAAGAAGAGAAGGTAAGTGATCCCTAATAAGATGGGGCTTGGTACGCGCAGCAGAGTTGAGGGACGACAAAGCCAGGCGACGAACAGTCTAAAACAAAATAGATGAGAACAGAAAGAAGAAGCGCCTGACAAGCATACCAGATCTGAATCAAGCATCAAGGACAAGAAATCAACGAGAAGAGGCGCCAGTAGCTCATCGTATGATTGTCCCGCATCTGCAAAAGTATATCGTATAGCAGATACAACGGTAGCACGTGTAGCTGCACTCTCGTCACGGATACGAGCCTATAATGGAATTAAGGTGAGTCTCAGAAAAAGAAAAGCGGAGTACAGCCGCACGTGGAGTTGAGGCAGGTATCTCGACGGCTGAGTAGTCGCTAATTTGCCGAGACATGCAGCAGCCACATTCCTGGTAGTCTCCTCGGTATTTTGAGAGTTCTCGAAAAGGGGAACCCAGAGAAGATCAGCGACACCCTCGAGTTGACCTTGCGAACAATGTGTCACAACCTTACAAGCATTATTGTGAGCTAATCAAAGAAATGCGGATATATGCATATAATATTACTTCTTTGGCAGCATGCAACGCTAGCAAACGTTTCTTAGGATCACTTTCAACCATCTTGACGATGACCGGTAGGAACTGATGTAAGTTCCCGATAGCAATGTTCCCTAAGGCCATTATGCTCAGCCATGCAAAGAACAGAACGGAGTAATCCTACTTACCAGCAGCGAAAGCAGCTGCGGATCGAACTTCCTCCTGGTCCGCCGCGAAGTGATCGATAACATTGGCGAAAACATTGCCCTGAGGTGACATATCGCTGAGATATGGAGAATAAGCATCAATCCTAAAGAAATTTGTGACTACACACATGAAACGACCAAGTTCTCCGACAATTAGAAGACTAAGGATAACAAGAGAGGGCTTGGCTTTCGAGGTTTTCTATTTGAAATTTATTATAGGCATATTCATGTCTCCAAGTAGATCAAAAACCTTTACCTTCAAGTT
>JASFDH010002094.1:0-12033 GCA_036937195.1 Nidularia pulvinata | reverse complement strand
CCTTATCGGTAATATCGCACTTTTAGCTGAGTTTCAACTCTCTCTGGAAATATCTTTCACATTAAATTTTCGTGATGTTGATATCGTTGTAGGCTCTTTGGGCAGGATCCATAATTTCCAGCGTAATTAGAGTAATGTATGGAAGGCAAAAAAATATTGAAAAGTAAAGATAATATCACGAAAATTACCAGCTACTGGCTTGGACACAATTCTTACAACGAAAGGTATGATGATGACGAGACATGTAACGGCGAACTTGAGTGTAATATACACGAACATACGTGCACATACACGTACACTAACTTATGCTTAAGGGAAATTCCAAGAGCGCTTACTCTTCCCTTTCACTTCCCTCACTCCTTCATGGGCCATGTTTTGAAACGACGCGTAAAAAAATTTCGTATTAATGGGAAGCTCATTGTGGGAAAAAAATAATAGCGGCCCACATACTCGAGTCTAAACTGGAAAATAAGAAGCGCTTCGCAGGTTAGCCGCATATCGATTTCTCTCGTAAATCCTTGTTAGCCTGCTATTGAGAATAGCTATATCTGATACCCAACGCGGAATATTCAAGCAAATTCGTAATGGCACGTATGCCCTGCCCAAAATGTGAATTTCATCCACCGATAATAATACGCCACGGTCCTAATGCTAGTATTGAAATGCTCGACGATCCTGCAGGAATCGCGATTGTCTAGACGATAAGGCCTTCGAACATCAAATAGATATCATGGTCAACGCGTTTTTGGAATGAAGCGTAGCATCTGGAGGGGGTCAATCGGGCAAGGAGCCTGAGGAGCATGTGGTGGAGGCTATTCAAGATGGAGAACGCCCTCTTTATGTCATAACTATGGACAGTATGTCATCCTTGCACTATTTTATATGCCCCTCGTTAATACATACATTTGGAAAAGGCAAGAGCCGGTGCGTTCTTGGGGTAAGTCTGCTCGTCTGCAAAGTAGTCATGCTGGTATTTATTTCTCGTTCACGTGCCCGTCCGTTCCAACACGGACATGCAATTTTCAATAACATACAAACTTTTCCTCGCCATCCAGGATGCAGTAGATAAGCGTGCGTAAAGTAGCCTTGAGGTATAGTGTTGGCAGGGCATCGGAGTGCATCCTTAATTAAGTAAAGTGTCGGAGGGGAGATCCGGTGGGGAAATAATCAAAATTACCTGCGTTTAACGGAGCTCATTAATAGCCACCGCTTCAAAAATCACAAGGAAAAACTACCTCGAATAGATCTGCATCTCTGAATTATGACAAGTCGTATTTCGGTATTTTGAAGGGCATCAAAGTATGAATGATTGCATTCCTGATTGGCTGGCATATGTGTGTCCCAGTTGAAATAGACTTCATAACACCAGCAGATTGAAGGAAAATGCTAAAAATCGTCTTAGTCCTGATGACAAAAATGAAGCTTGACGAACGACGATGACGCAAAACCAGCCGCAGTAAAATGTCAGGCACCGAGAGCCCAGGTCGAAACTTGATTCGGGGGGTACTCGGAGGGCATTGCGAATCGGTGAAGTTGGGCATGCTTGGATCCGATACGATCCTTAACGAGTGCAAATGGAAGAGAGCCTGTTGAAATATGGTTGCGTATCCTTGCGTATCGTCACTTGACAATGTTGACCTATAGCTGGGATCCACCATCACGGAATAGTTTGACTTGCGAGTATACCCCGACACCTATTTTTGCCGAGCGCGCCCATCCTTAGATTCATCACTATTAAGACCATTCAAAGTACGTCTTGAGCTGTTTGCAAAGACAGGGGCTGGTCTCTAGTCATGGAGCACTTGGAAGTAAGCAGTGTGGAGAGTGGAAGCATTGAGGGTGGGGAGCATAAGCATTGAAGTCATGAGCAAGTGTCAAGCGGTCACAATGTAAACGTTTGGGTCAAGCCTCGCGGCGTGCAGAAGGATGGATCCGGATATGGAAAGAGCCTGACTCAATGCCATTGGGCGCTGAAGGGGATGAGATGTAGGGCCGCCGTCTTCGTTTCGACCGCACCATTCCGCTCTTGACGCCCTACGCCATCCCCCAACGATATTGACAGTGCCCCTAGGCGCCACAACACTCTACGCCATCTCCAGCCAAATCGCGACTCTTTGGATTTACGAACACGGGTTTCGTGCACGGCCGTGAGAGCCGGCGGCTTCGTAGGCACCTTCGCTATAGCCTGTCGCCAAACAGGACATCCAACGTCGCCTTATCGTCGACCGCCATCCTCTACTTATCACTTACGCAGGTCTGAGCAACGATGCCCGCGCAGGCTCCCAGGTCTCGTTCACCTGTTGATCAAGACCTTCAAAATCTCTATAATGAAGTCTGGGCAGGGTTTGGTGAGGAGACGATCGCACCGCCTTCTACGACCGACAACGATTTAGAAGGTATCTACAACGTCTATGGGAGCACCCGCGATGCCCCAGCTGCTTCCAGAGCCAATATATACAACGCAGCGCCATCTGTAGCGACCCGGAGCGCGCAGTGTGCGTTCAGTCGTTTCTATTAGTCTCGTCCGCTTACTTAGCTGTTTTGATGCAACAGATGCATATGGAGCCCAGCAGTCGTATCCTTCAATGGCTGCCCAGAATAGCACATCTCCCAAGTCAACGGGCTACAGACGCCTACCTCCTACCCCAGGCTCCTCCACGACTTCTTCTCCAACGACGAACATGTCCATGCCTGTCCCCGATCCGTACTACGACTCTGGAAGTTCAACCCGCCCTTCTCCTTACAGCTCAGATTCGTATGCGACCATATCGTCTGTATCGTCGGGCGGTTCCACGGATTTGTTGAAGAAGGCAACGCTCGGCAGTGCTAGCAGCAGCGGCCGACGTCTTCCCCAGGCTCCGGGAGGATATTCGAACGGATCACAAGCCCCTTCGAATGGGAGAAGATCTCCTATGCCAGGACTTCCCCCCGATCCGCGACCAATGTCCCATCGCCCGTCGTATTCCAGTACATCGACAGGCGGAAGCTACAAGCCGCCTTCCCCTGCAGCATCGCCATACCGACCGCCTGGAGCGCTTCCTCCCACAGTTCCCGGATACCAGGATCGTACGGCTGACGTCCACCAATCCAACAGCTCTCCCGCATTTGATATCTACGCGCACGATAATCGGAATGGTAGTAATGGATCGTATAGAGCTCAGTACTATCCGCAGCAGCTACAACAGGAAGCGTCACTTGGTGTCCCAGGAAGCCTTCTACCCCGTAGGCCAAGTAGGGAAAATATGCACAACCCTTCGCCCTCTGCTCTACCTGAGGTTGGATACACTGCTTCCCCGCAGTCTGTCGCTATCTGTGCGTACGCTGTATATCTTTGCGCTATCCAGATGTTGATTAGGTCAAGTAGATGACTCATACATGGATCCACGGAACGGGAACAACGTATCAGGTTACCCAGTTTCACGCAATGGAAGCGCGTCAAGCTCTTCTATCTATCAAGCGTCCACATACCAACCTTCCGCATACCAGTCTTCTACATACCAAACATCTGCCTACGTGGAGCAGGAGAAAGAGCACGATACTAACTCATACACAAACGTAGTCGAAAGTTACCCGAACCCTTACGAACTTTCCCAAGTGCAAGACCGGCCCCTTCCTCCGCCACCTCCAGAAGAATACTATGAAACCGACGAAGGTCCCAATAACATCATCCGCAGGCCGACAGATATGCTGAAAACTCTCGCCGACTATACACCACGTGGACCTCTGGAGCTGCACGATGACGGAGATGATACCTACTGGGAAGAAGAGGAGGAGGAAGACGAAAGCCGATTTGTGAACTTCTCGTTGCTTTCGCACATGGCCGTGCAGTTAAGGGATAAAGTACCGAGGGGCACGCATGTGAAGGGCAGCATTCCGTATCCGAAAGCATTCACAGGAAAAGACATTGTGGTGCGTGTTCTTGTTTATCATATCACATTTCGATGTGAATGTTGAGCTACGATCTCACCTCCACTGGACCTATGTTAGTCGACAGTCCAATCTCAAATCCAGCGCGAGCTCGCCATCAACCACGGCATTTCGACAAATGATCGGCGGATCGCACTCCAAGTCGCGCGCAGTCTACAAAGCCAACTGTTCTTTTATGATGTGGAATGGGGCGGTCATATTTTGCAAGATGGTGTCGAGGACGTGTACATGTTCCTGGACGATGTCGAGGGTGGATCAGACCTTGTTCCCGAGCGGGAGGAGTTGCCCACAGGGGTCATGACAGTGCTAACGAGGTGTTATTCTCCGAGTTGTGGGGATGGGATCCCTTGCTATGCATATGCTTGCCCGAGGAAGGTACGCTTCATATGCATTCTGCTATCCCGAATATGACTAATGAATGGATTCATGGTTCGGGTAGGGTCCCGCTGTTGCCGCGTTGCCCGCACCTACCGAGGTAGTCACTGTAGTGAAAGAGGAAGAATGGTTGGAGACTGTCCCGGATGACATACTAACTACTCTTTCCGAGCGAGACAAGAATCGACAAAAGTGAGTTCACACCACCAACCTCTCCGTTGTCGCTTCTTATTTGCAACCTTAGTATAATCCATAAGATCATTAGTAAAGAACAGCAATATCTCCAAGATCTTGATACTGTCGAGTCTGTCTTCATCAAGCCCCTGCGACGGGCAAATCCTCCGGTGATGAGCGTCGAACTTCTTGAAGACTTCATCGACGACGTCTTTGGAAACATCCTCGATCTGCGCGAGTGCAATCGTCGGCTGTTGGAAGTGATGTACGTTCGTCAACGGGAGCAAGGTCATGTCATCAAAACGATTGGCGACATTTTCTTGGAGGCGGCGACCGAGTTTCGCCTGGCATATCCAACATATATTGGCCACCATCCAATATCGGAAAAAAGACTGAAGGAGGAGGTAGAGAACAACCCTCAGTTCAGGTTGTTCCTCGAGGTTTGAGAGACTCACCATATGCTGAAGATGTATGCTCATGTTACGTTTTGCAGCAATGTTCGAGAGAGTCACAAAGATCCGGTGAAAACCTCCGGTTAGATCTGAAGCATTTCCTTAATAGGCCATCGGAACATCTGCAGAAATACCCCGTTCTTCTTGAAGCAGTGGCAAAGGAGACCGATGACGACCATCCAGACAAAGATTTCTTGTATGAGGCGATCGAAGCTATCAAGAACCTACATAGCGTCGCGCAGCTACTCACATTCCAGTCGGCAATGGGTAAAGGCGGCCCTGGCAAGTGGGAGTGGCATGACTTGGTCTCGGAAGAAGTCAGGAAGGGATTCACGAAGAAGGAAGCGAAGCGCCAATCGTGAGTTATCATCATCTTGATCTTTCCTCGTCAGTTTATATTCGAGCAGTATTCTCTTTGAATTAATTAAAGGAGAGATGGCGTATGTGAAGGATTTGGAGAACATTGATATAGTACGTGATGATAGCGACATCATGTCCTAGCCCTCGTTAGTAACCTTCTTCTTTTAGATGTACATTCAACCTTTGCGCGAGGCAAAACTCCCTATCATCCCTCCAGACCGACTCGAGCAATTCATCTCAGATGTCTTCCACAACTTCCAAGAACTCCACCTTCATCATCGGAGGTTGGTGAATAAGTTCCACGAGATCCAACGTGAAGAGCATCCAAAAATTCGAAGCGTCACTGCTGCCATCTTCGATGCTGCATTGAACTTCAGGGACGCCTATATGGAATATATCCCCAATTACCCCATTGCAGCCTACCGGATCGACGACGAAATGGAAAACAATCTTGCTTTCAAGTCGTTTGTTGATGTATGTGATTTACACATGCAGTCGTTAGTCGTGGACTCAATTTCTGACATTCCTGATTAGCAATGTATCCGTCACCCAGATGCCCATCGCTTAGACATGAAGAATTTCATCAATCGACCAATTCCCCGCTTGTTACGATACGAATTATTATTGAAAGGAATCTTGGAGGAGACTGAACCTCCACACGAAGATATAGACCAGATACCCAACGTCATCGACGTGATCAAGGCACTTGGAAAGGAGACAGAGCCTGGAGTCTTCTCTGCTAAGCAGAAGGTCGAGTTGTGGAGATACAATTCCAACATTGTCTTCAAGGCGGGAGAATCCATTGTACGAGAGTCTTCTTCATAAAAGTGCTGTTGCTTATACATCTTCATAGGACATGGATCTACTTGATCAAAACCGATCTCTGGTCTATTCCGGGAAGCTGCTCCGCCAGCCTGAAAGTGGCCTCGAATGGAATGGATGGAGTGAATTGTTCGTGCTCCTCTTCGACAACTATTGTAAGCGAATTCCTATTGTACCGTTCCCGAAACCTACAACTTGACTCCACAGTGGTCATGACGAAACCTAAGGATCGCGATGGAGTCGTTAAATACCATGTCAATCGAAGGGTGAGTACAATCAGCATATCTGATAGAATCTTTCTGACAGCCTATCTAGCCCATTCCCCTCGATCTCCTCACCCTTGTTAACTTTACCGACCCTCCGACACAGCGAAGCACTGGTCTTCTCCGCAATCTTCGCGGCGCCGAACGCCACGACTCTGGAAATACTCCCACGCCGGATAGTGCCAGCGACTCACGAGCAGTATATCCGTTGACACTTCATCACAACGGAAGGATGGGCGGCCCATATATCCTGTATGCAGAATCTGGGCAGGCTAGGAGCGAATGGAAGGAGAAGTTGGAGCATGCCCTTGGATTACGCAAGGTTGTGCAGGAGTCTAACAAAGTGTTTGATGTGCAAACTCTAAGCGCCGACACATTCTTGGTCCCGTCAATCACTGCTACCCAAGGCCCTGCTTGGAACCAAGACATCACTTATACCGGAAAAGTCACTTGCTCAGTTCCCTTCAGTGAGTCATTTCCTGCCGCATCGACCTACCATTTACTGACTTGCTGTCCAGACACAGCTGATAAACGCGCATTAGTCGCCGTTGGATGTGCGGAGGGCGTATGGATTGGCTTCCGTCATGATCCTAACTGTAAGTGTTATCAAGAACAATACCAATGCAATTCATCTAACGCTCCATTAGCTCTGCGTCGGGTCCTTCACCTTAAGATGGTGACACAATGTGCCATGTTGGAAGATTTTGGTATCTTCTTGGTGTTGGCTGATAAGGTCGAGCACACTTTTTTCTCCTCCCTTTACTCTTGTTAAATTGCGTCTATAGTCTCTTTTCGCGTACCACATCGAGGCATTGGTACCGTCATCCGTACACGGGCCACATACCTCTCAGGTCCCACAAAAGCTGAATGGAACAAAGGATGTCCATTTCTTCAGTGTCGGTCAACTTCATGGTCGTACCTTGATCATTTACATGAAGAAGAAAGGAGTAAGCATTACCGTCAAGTGTAACGAATAGTCTACTAATTGTATCCTTCTAGTTGGACAGTATCTTCCGCGTGCTTGAACCAGTCGGGGATAAGATCCATGAGCGAGTGAAGGCTCCTGTGGGATTCGGTTCTCGGCTAGGTTTCCGTTCAGCCAAGTCGGAATGGTTCCGAATCTACCGAGACTTTTTCCTACCATCAGAATCCTTCGACCTTATCTTCCTAAAGGCTAGGATTGTCATTCTGTGCGCCAAAGGCTTCGAAATTATGGATTTGAATGAGTATGTCTCTTATTATAGCGGACCTTACGGCCAGTACTGACCTCCTCGCAGCTTCAACAGCGTCACGATCCCGATGCGAGAAGATCCTCGTCTGGCCTCATTAGCCAAGCGGTGCGAATCATGTCGACCGATGGGCATGTTCCGTTCAAGAGAAGATGAATTCCTCCTTGTTTATGACGGTACGAATTCCCTTTAGTCCTTGTTTGTTCAACTGAAGCTCATAATGGGTTCAGAATTCGGTCTTTACGTCGACAAGCACGGAGAACCCTGTCGTTCCGCCTCTACGATAGAATGGGAAGGCACAGCGGAACGCGTTGCCCTGCATACGCCATATGTGCTTCTATTTGATACCCGCTTCATCGAGATCCGGCATATCGAAACTGGCCGCCTTGCACAGATCATACCAGGGAACGACATACGGTGTATCTGGGACGGCCGAGGCGTCAGCTCCAACGCGGCAGCGACACCCGCGACAGAGCCGGATGCACAGGAAGCGCAAGTTCATGCTGTTATGAACAGCACAGATGCAGTGCCGGGTGCACGATCGAAGGCCGTCGCACAGCACGTCTTCGAGCTTATGCCTACTGTCCCGATATACCTCCCTAGCCCCCTCGGATCACCTGGTGGCCCCAATTCACTATACCTTTCTGGCTCACCGCCTCATTCGCCTGGTGTACGGAACTCTGCTGGTTCTTGGAGATCCTAAATGATACGATAAAATCTTATTTATACTGTATGCAATATGCTACTTACACTTGTACAATCTTTGGTAACAACCACTGGATAATTTTTAATCATATGCATGTTACGCGTTCTATCTTGCGTGGACAATTACAACAACTTGGTTCATTGCGAAGGTCGTGTATTCGGGACTTGGGAGCACAAGCTATGTATGGCCGAAGGTCGTAGCCAAACAATAACTGTATTTGTCTTAGTTTGGCAATAGCCTGGTAACGTGATGGATTATTGATCGCGTCGGAGGAATGAAACCCACGCCTCCGTCGCTACTATTGTGTGGGGGGAAAAGCTTCACGTTCTTTAACCTTCTACTAAATCGCGGCTTATCGATAAATACACAATCTCAATCAAATATCATGGCAGGCGACAAAGAGACACTTTTAGGCATGGGATTCGACAGTGCCAGAGTTGAATGTTCGCTTCTCTCCTGTATTCTCGCTCCTGTGGTTTGAGACTTATCAAAATGTCCTATCTTGTTATTTTCGTCTATAATGATATAGGGGCCTTGAAAGCTACTGGAAATCGCGGATTACAACCCGCCATGGACCATATTCTTGAACACGATGGCCAGCCAGTTCCCGATCTCAGTGGGGTGAGCGAGTCGAAAAGTAGCGCAAGTGCCAGCCAAGCAATGGATGTGGATGATGATGAGGATGCAGAGGCTTTGAAGAGTCTCGGCGTTGTTGCCGGGAACGCGGTTGAGGCGAAGGTATGTTATATGGTTGGACTTCACTCTTGGCACAACGGTTGATCATTCATTTAGAGCATCAAATGTTCGGAGTGTGGCAAGGTCTTCAAGAACACTGCTTTAGCTAATTTTCATGCGGAGAAAAGCGGGCACGATCAATTTGAGGAGTCGACAGAGGAGGTTAGTTTTTTGAAATAGCTTACATGTTTAATCATCCTCATGTTCTCACCTACAGATCAAGCCCTTGACGGAGGAAGAGAAGAAAGAAAGGCTCGCTGAACTACGGGAAAAAATGGCAGAGAAACGCTCCAAGAAAGCTATAGAGGAGGCGAAAGAGCAGAAGGCCAATGAGGCACTCCGCCGAAAGGCAGGAAAGGTATTGTTCCACTGATTCCATACGCAATTGACCTTCATTGATTTATGATTTGACAGGATATGAATAAAATCAAGGAGGATATGAAACTCAAAGAAGCGTTGAAGGAGGCAGAAGCAAAGAAGCGAGGTAGGCAGGCCCGTGAAAATACCCGACTCTGTCTCTGATCCAATTTCCTAATGAAATCGCCAAACACAGAAAAATTGGAAGATGCTCGCGCCAAGGCAGCTGTGAAAGCTCAGATCGAAGCCGACAAAAAGGCACGAACTGAGAAAGCCGCAAGGGAGAAAGCGCTTCGCGAAGGGCAGCCTTTGCCTGGATCTTCCTCAACGGCTACGCCCGCTGCTGCCCCACATGCTGCTGCACCGACTGTCTCGGGTAAGGATTTCAAGGAAACCCGACTTCAAATACGCATGGCTACGGGAGGACAGCCATACACTACTACTCTCTCCAGTGATGCTCGTGAGTGCTGGTCATAACATGAATAAAGTGATTTATTCATTCGTGGGCATTTCCAGCGCTCCGCGAAGTCGCGGAATATTTGGCTGGACAAAGCCTAAATGTCGACGTTGACACTGTGGTGTTATCCCAGCATTTTCCACGGTATATATATTTTTTCGAGCGGAGACTGACACGCTACTACATAGTGCTAATGATATTTTAGGAAAACATTCTCTCCGGCGGACTTTTCTAAATCCTTAAAGGAACTTGGACTTACTCCTTCTGCAGTGTGTTTATTCTCGTCCCTTTGCTAATATCTCTTCTGATATTGTGACAGGTGCTCATTGCAAGCACGCCTTGATGAGCGTCGGTGAATAAGCGTGTACAGTATAATACCGCTTCAATGCATTGTTGATCGGCAATCTTGCGAAATTTTGAAGTTGATCATGCAAATGAACTAATGGAGTGTAAGTATGACATATAACAGCATGGTTGTGCCCTGGTCCATCGTCCTCACGTCGTGTATGCGTAATCAAAGATGGTGATAGCTCCCGTGTTCGATCCAACCGCTATTCTCCCCTCTTCCTCTTCTAATGCTACTCGAATCCATCGATCCTCCTCGCAGAATGCAAATACAGAATTGGCTGCAGTGGTTGCGTTCTGGTCAGAAAGAAGTTGCTCTTCGTCGTTCTCACCAAGTAGAGCAGGTGAAAATCGGGCGGCGAGTCTCTGTCCACGGTTGCTGTGTCCAAAGTGGTCCTCGGTATGACTATCGAACCAGACGGCTGTCCCATATGGTCCTAGCGTCATATCAGAAGTCGCAAACAAGCGCACTGGTGAGCCGACCATTTCACGAAGACTTGGAGGAAAATGGTAAGGTGGGGTCACTTCGTAATTATTTTCGCCCGAGATGCAGTGAATATTGGGCCGTAATTCGTAATGATGAAGAAGATTTATAGGCTATTGGAAGCATATTTTTTTAGCATAGATGTACCGGCTGCATATGAACGTTTCGTGACGCACCCAAGGAAACAAACTTCCAAAGCGGATGAGTACACCAATGGGGGAATATGTTCTACGCCGAGCATTCAACTGCTGCCGCTGAGGGGCAAGGACAACGCTGTCAATCCGCCATGGCCATCTATATTGTAAGACGGGATGAATAACATTGTCCCGAGCCGCAGTCGAGGACGCAAAAGAGAAGAGCGGGTATATTTCCAGTGTGCTTGACCTTGCTACGATAACAAGGTCTTCATGGAAAAGTGTGGAAATTGGCGTTTCGTTCTATATTTATTTTTCAGCGACCTGGTAGAAAGGCGAGTATAAATTTTTAGTAATTCACCTGAGGGCTTTCCGTATTCTGCAATTCAGACTTATTCGCCGGCCCCATCTCGATGTTCCACACGTGTAAGTGACCAGCCCCATCTTGAGTAAGGACTTGACTTCCCGATAATCCATGAAGCCCACCAGTGTCGTCGGGGAAAATTGCTCTCACTATAAAGGCACTGGCGGGATTATTGGCGGCGAAGTCGATGGCAAGGACCTCGATTCTAATAATCATGTCGCTAATTAGTTATTGGCTTTAGTAAGAGTGGAAAATAACATACTGCGACGCCTTTATGGCGACGATTGCGGCACTGGTAGGATTCTGATTAAAGGCGATGCCTTTAAATTGTTGCATAGATCGCGAAGCGATACACATCGGAGGGGAAGCTTGCATATCCCAGCATTGAAGGGTGAAAAGGCGGCCAGCGCTATTCGTGTGTAATATCACTGAGAGGAGCAATTGACCACCCCGTCGTGGAAGGAAGTGGAGATAAATCACTCGAGATCCTGAGGCACCTGGTATCTCTATTTTTCTGGTGCTACTGGGAGACGGTGAAGTCCAATTGCGGCGTAATCCCAGAGCCATGTAGATGTAGTGCTCAATCTCGTGAGCAGTCAGAGATTCGATGGTTCTCGAGGAGAGCCTGGGGATAGGGATATCGTGATTGAGAACGTGGGTGGAGAGTAACGTATGCCATAGACTCCGCAGCTGCGTTATATCGTAGAAAGACCGGCATGTCTTAATTCATAGACCGCCAATGGGTCAACAGACAAATAAAAGGAGGGAATTGGTCACAAATTTACATACCTGTCTGACCCTTCGAATATCTTCTACAGAGAGATAGGCAAAAACCGCGAGAAATACATC
>JASFDH010002093.1:0-12034 GCA_036937195.1 Nidularia pulvinata | reverse complement strand
TAAAAATTGGATTTATTGTAGAACATATTACGAATATATTCTCCCTATATCTGGCAGATAGAGGTATGTATATATTTTCAATTTATCCACTATTTATCCTCTCTAAATCTGGTGGATTTAGAAGCCAATGTTCGTAGTGTCAGCAGCCGATGTAAATAACTACAAACATGTTCGCTAGGCTCTCGTTTTCGACCTCCGACTTCCTTTGTCACTTTTCGCAACCATTCGACTTGATTCTCGCTGAAGCACTTGAATATTTAATATGAGAGAATCGAAACCTTTTCCTTTGTATACAATCCTCTCTGGATGACCCACCATCTAGGACTACTACTACGTGTTCACAACCTGTTTTGAAGTACCTAAATCTATTTTGGCCAGCATAACTGTGGCATCACGTAGGTGACTATGTGAACTTACGCTCCTCGCAGGAAGATTCTCGGCTTACAAGCCCGACTGGCGGCCTTCCAGCTTAAATTTGATGACGCTGTGGTCCCTGGATTCTTACCACTGGATGGATTATGGCGACAAGAGCAAGCGGAGTCCCCACAGCAACCACACGAAAGCCTGCTGATTGGTTCTCTTGATATGCAACTTTCGAAAAGAGTCATCGTTTTACTTCACTAGCAAGTAGTGGAGAAATTTTATCTGTTGTAGATGCTTATATTCCAAAATCTGACGCAGTGACCATACAAAATTGAGGCAATCAAAAGTCCATATGATATATTACTCCAGGTTGATACGTATCTCACAGTGGATGGAATCATGGCTGTTTCTAACGATAGCAACCATTTATCTGTGGAATATTAATAGATGCTTAAACCCTCTCTAACGATAATTTAAAGGTCATGAAGGGCAGCATGTGGCAATAGGCAGCGGTTTGCATGTAGGAAGAGGGTATGCCGGTCATGCGTCGGAACTACATAATGCAACTGACAACTATGAGATTGATGTCGCGTGGCAGAATCTGTTCTTCGTACACCGGACTTTATGGATTTTCCGAACTTTAAACTTGTTCAGGCCATTCTCCTTTTTTGTGGAGGTCCACGGGAACTATTAGGTGATAAAAGGTGATAAAAATCAGATTGAAAGTTGTGGTAAGAGAAGTGTTACTGTTAAAACATGTACCATCTTACATTTACTTTTCTTCTGATCTTCTAGCTGTAGCGAAGTGTCTCTAAAAGTTAATATGCCATTCGTGAAACCCGAATTTTTGGTCCCTACGCTTCTATCCCTTCCCATGCGCAGAATTACAGAAGAAACCCAACGCTACCTTGTGCTTAAGTTGCCGATGAACTCGGGTCCATCTGCTTGTTTCAAAATGATGCACATGTCTTTTCACTGTTTATGAATAACATGCTCTGAAGCGAGGTCGAATGGTGAATATTAACATTTATAAAAGCCACTGAAGTAAAGTCTTAATATATCCTCATAGACCCATATTTCTCAGCATGACTCTTTTGATACTGGCTCTGTTAGCCGCTACTATCTCCCAAGCGTGGGCTTCAAATCACTTTGGAGGTCTCTCAGTTTCGAATAGCATTGGAGGAACAGGATCATATACGTGCCGAACTCAAGACCAAGTTCGTCTCCCCCTTCTGTTTCCATTGACAATGTTGATATTTTTGACGAATTTTTACTTTCTCCTACAGTGGAATGCATTAGCGAACGATGCAAGGAATACTGGCTTCCGAGCCATTCGAATTACAGGATTCGATTGCAATGCTTTAGACATGGCATCTTCCGCCGCTGCCGCCGCGGGAATTCAAGTGTTGGCAGGGATTTATGTCTCCGTGAGCAGGTGTAACTCTCTTCATATTAAGCAGCACCTTATCACTTTATCCAGGGAACTATTGCGGGTAGCATAACACAGATCAAGTACTAAGTATCCTTTTATTTTTAGACTTCTGTTCTATTTATACCTTCGGCTAGTAACGATGTTCAAACGTTCCGCGCGGCTTATGCAAAATACGGGCAAGGGCGATTTATTGGCCTTACCATCGGTAACGAAGTATAAAGTTCCGCTTATCTCGAAGGATCTAACATTGATGACATCTTGTATCGAGGTCAATGATTCCGTTGATAATATAATGGCGAAGGTATACGATGTTCGAGGTGGGGGCTCTCTCCTTTCGTAATCGCCAAGAGCTCACAGGATTATTTGACACTACCAGGCTACCTTCCGACCGTTGGGGTTTACACGGCTGTTACTACTGTTCACACCTGGATCACTATACGTGACAATCCAGCGCTATGCGGTGCAGACTTCGTGGGAGCAAATGCACAGTAAGAACTTAATTTCGATAACTAAACCTACATTATTTACTTGATGTCCTTCCAGCGCTTTTTATGATGGAGGGCGCACCTCTGGTCAAGCAGGGGATTTTGTCTTCAAAACTGTTGTTCCTGCACTGAAGGCTGCATGCCCAAGCAAGAACGTCTATATTACCGAGTACGACAATTACTCTTCCCTTTCATCATACGTCTTCGACTCATTCTTGAAACAGGTCTGGCTGGCCATCCCGTGGTGGAAATTATGGTGTAGCTGTTCCCTCGATCGCAGATGAACGTAGTGCTCTTCTGAATCTCAACTGTGCTTGCCGGGACGACACTAGCGTCTCTGTCTTCGCCTTCGAATACGACGATCAGGACTGGAAAGGGAACGACAACGAACGTAGCTTTGGAATATTCGGCAAAGTCGATTTGAACGGCGATGTCCTGACACCTTGTTAAACGAGATATCTTGATTTGCAGAACTACTCAACACATGTAATATGCTACATACATACTCATCGATGAACACGTAATTGGCATCAAGAAGACATAATAGATGTTGCATCCGATATAGCCAAATGCAAGGTATAGAAACACAGCTCGGAGAGGATTAGCCATAAGTGAGCTATGGTATTACTTGCTGCAGCCACTTGCCAATTTATCATATCATGGAAGTCAAGCTATTCTCTCGCCTAAGACCCCGAGGACTAGACTTAGCAGGGTTACGAGCATCTGAGTGATTAGTCCTGCGACGCCAAGGCAAGCCACTCTTCTGAATATATACCAGTAGTAAGCATGTGGTGCTATACAATAGTCGAATAGTGATATGACGTACAGGAGAATGGCGAACCTTGCAAGGAGAGGCATCTTGGTCTCGCTTGGCTCTCTTAGAAGGAAGCTTACCCTGGGAAGCGCTCCGGTACCATTTGCTAAGAAGGACATCGGAGCTGTCAGAGTCTTCCTCTTCCATTCCCACGCAAGCATGTTGGATCGTAGGGTCTGCGAAAGGGACTTTGCAAACTTTAGCAACAGTAGGGGGTCCATAGATGAATGAGAACTTGAAAGGGGAAGACTTCTCGGAGGAACGGACGACTTTGAGGGTATCAAAGGGACTGCGACGCATAGAGATAAACCTAGCCTCGGTTTGAGGAGGGGGTGTCATAAGGCGTTCGGAATAATCGAGAGTAGACTGGGTTTCAGAGGAAGAGTAATACACCGTGGTATCACGGACAGGATGGTCAACATCTTCCGCTGGAATAACCTCCAGAAAAAGTTATCAGCACATTAGTGATCAAGACCAAGAAGATGATGTACTCACGGTAACCCAGGTTGCGATATCCTTTAAAACACCTAACTTATCCTCCATATACTCGTCAAAGCCCGGGTCATATTGGTTGTCATCAATCTGCATCTGCATAGCGAATTCGAAGGTACTCATTCCAACCGTAGATGGGCATGGAGTAGATGGGGGAGTTTCCATTGGCTGCGGGAACATTCTCTCGATTTCCTCAGCAGTGAAAGAGACGCGGTGTTGCTGGGTAATGGACGCAAAAGTACCCACACGCTCGATTAACCAAGGCCATTTGGGAAGACTGGGGGCATGAGAGAACATGAGGTTCTCGCTCGCATCGGGCAGCATGATGCTCTTGTTGGATGCACTGATTTCAGCCTGGGACTTCATAACGTCGTACAGCATGCAGAGGACTTCGAAGGGAAGATCGGATGTATCCGGTTTGGGAACGGCGACGTCGATAAAATCTGCGATTGTTTCCTCGCCAAATGCGAATGGAATCTTCTGTGGGGCCGGCAGCATGTAAGCCTTCCTATACTCAATATCGAGAAAAAGGAGCACACTTACATTAGTAGTATGTTGGAAAGACATTTTGATGTTGATGAGAGAAGTAAGAGTACAAGAAGAAAATGAAAAAGCGATATGAAGAGGAAGGAACGTGAGGACTGGTCAACAGCCTGGGCGTAACGGTCAGGAATAACGGAGGCTTGTATGAACTAGCCCACTTTATATGCGGAGCAGAGGGCTTAGCAATGCTAAAACCAACTTGCCAGATCGAGCGACGGCCACAAACCACCACATATGCCACCGGAGCATTGATGCACACTGCGACCAACGGGCATTGTTCTCCCGATGGCCTCCTCAATACCGGCACAGTGTGCTTTGATAAGTATCACTCAACTAAGCACAGGGTGTGTTCGAAAAAAATGCCATTGTACGTCTAGCCATCGTCAGATATATTCCATAACTTACATGGATGCCATTCCAAGCCTGCACTGCGGGCCCACTACCACCGAGCGTATGGCAAGAACTTTCCACTACAGACTATTGGTTAGCGCACAGTGAGTTTCAAATCGCTAGTATTGCACGTACTCGAACGTGAGGACGACACGGTCTCCCTTGGGATCCGGCTTCTTCTCAACGTTTACCTTGCAGTCGATCATGGACATGATCCCGTCGCCAAACTGAAACATTCACAATAAGTGGATTGTTATGCAAGAACAGAAAAAGGATGAACCTTCTCATGGATGATGGCCTTGGAAAAAACAGTTTTAGCGACGTTACCTAGTCGAAAGGCATGGCTTTTACCTTGATAGCATGGCCGTAGACAAGAACACTCTATCTCGCACATTAGTCTGGCATGCAAGAATACAACTACGGTAGATGATGTACCTCATATAAGCGATAGATAACTGGGTCCGTTGGGGGCATGGGTCCCAAGCCTCGGTTAGGCCACCAGTGCTGTCCGAGCTGACTAAGACTCTCCGAAGCTGGGATATCCAGGACTTCCGAAACTTTATTTAGCTCTTCCTCACTAAACTTAGCCTACGTTTTCTTCAGACACAGTTCAAACATAACAGTATGGGTAGGTACCTGACCATAGAAGGCTGCCGCCAGCCAAACCTCGTCCTTACCGATCGCTTTCGCTATCTCATCGAAAGTTAACCCTGTATTATAATGAGCCGAGTACTTCACAGGTTTATCTCATGAGTTACCTTTCTGTGCCTTGGCCTCGAAGAGCTTCGCGCTAATGGCCGGAAGGTCAGCGTAAGGGGAGTTGTTTGCTGGGACAGTCTGCACAGGTCGTGTTAGCGATTGACGCTAGTGAAGATAAGCAGACCTCACAGCTGTTTGAGACATCGCAGATATGCTTAATGGGAAGTAACAGTTGACCCGAGCCTAAAAGCCTTTTTATAACAGCAGTTATCAGTAATATGACCGCATGACGGACTCCAATCGGGTTATGACATCCCACACACACAGGTGATCCACACGTGATGATATGAGAAACCGGAGGCCTCTGATTCGACCACTGAGAAACAACAGACAAGCCGTGAAGAAATTTCTAGCTGGAGGATTGTATTTCTCGGACTTAACCCTCGGCCTCAGCCACGATGGGTATATATGGCGTGAGCGCGGCACTCACAGACTACATGTTACAACATGCCAGATCTCAATCATCTTTCTTTCTCCTGTTCCTCAGCTACAGGCTTCCAGACGCCCTTAGTTGCATGCATGAGTTCATAGAGTTGCCCTAGTTGCTCGGCTGACATCTGGGCAAGAGTGGAGGGTGAGCAAGTGAGGCCATATGAGAGACGGCCAGGCTCGCCTTCTCAAACACGGTGGGGTCCAGCTTCTTCCCGGTGAAAATGGTGGAGTTCTTGTCTTGTGGCATCTGATCTAAGTACATCTTCCATTGCGAAAGGAATCCGATGATGTGTACGCGGTTAGTGACTTCTCTATGCCGACGGAATTCTACGGGTATGATTAGCGCAGGAAGCGGCAAGAGAGGAGAAAACGAACCCGCTTTCACATAGTCATCTCCTAGAGAGCGCATGTAAGGTGGTAGATATCTATGAGCCCTTAGCAGCCTCCGGTATAATCTGCTCCCCGTTAAGAATGATCGTGGTTTTCAATGGTACCACGTACGGTATCGGCGGGTATAGAGTTGCGCTGGCCGCTTGAAGACTCAGAGGCCTTGATGACACAGACTCTGCGAACCTTCTAAGAGAGGCGCGCATCTGGAAGGATTAGAGATTCAAGGAGCAGGAGTAAGTCGGTCAAATCTCGGTGAGAGCGAGTTTGTCACCGATTGAAGCGTTACGGGCATTTGCGCTTGCCGACCCGCACCCTGGATGGGCATGTACTATGGCACGTGGAAATTCAATCGCATGGGGAGATTATTTGCAAATCTCGTTGATGCAAATAGAGATGCACAGTCCCCACTGACAACTTGCTCTTCAAGTCTCTTCCCTCCGCGTTCTTCAGCCCACGCTTCTCGAGACAGTCATCGAGGGGTTTAGACCTCTCCATCAGCCTTCTCATTCTTCTGAGGATAATTCTGTTGTCATGTCAGGGACGTGGATGGCCAATGCTGTGCTATGTATGTCCTTGAACCCTCCGTTCAAACTGCAAGATTTTTCTCGTTTGCGATTCCGCACATACTCTTTATGCTAGGGAGATACGATTGTTCAAACTGGTTCGATTATCGGAATAACTTGAATATTTTCGGGTGGGAAATTTAGGAAGGGAGTGAACATAGTTGCAGATATCTGCTGTGGAGTTTCTTCTGGGAGATAATCTCCGCATCTGATAGAACCTGCAAACGGAGAGCCTCAAAAAAATTTCGCGTTTTCACATCCCGTAAGAACTCGTGGAGTGCCGCAACCTGTCCGTCATGAAGGCTGTCCCGCTACCGGAACCATTTTACTCTTAACCCTCGAGGACTCGGTATAACGGTGGGAACTTGGTTATAATGATGGAAGGTGTGCGAACAAAACAAAATGAGGACCCAGTCTTCCTCATATCTTTCCGGGATGTCAGCGATATGGCACCCCTCGTCTAACCGGTGATGTTTCTCATGTCGTGGCGTAAGTATTTTTGAACTGAAGACTCTCTTTTGCAGGTGTGCCATGGCTTAAAGATGAACGCGAGGTACCGGGTATTATATAGCCGCTCCAAATACGAACTTTTCGCATTCTACGCCACCATCTTATAGAAAACTGCCATGTTTAAGTCCTGTACTAAGATTGGTCTCTTCCCTGACCTGCCTATGTGGCTTCACCTCAAACACATGGGTGCTAGATCTCTAGTGCAGAGATTGTCACGATCTTCTATCTCAGGGATGATCTGGTAGTTTTGGCAGGTTGTGCAACTGAGAACTCATCTAGGAACCTCGGATTATATATTATACGGTGCCGAGATACTGTCGTGGAAAGAGCATCTGAACTTCCGCCATGAATTCATCTAATACACAAGTTATCGTTTCGCTGGAATATACCCAGATATACCAGGTATACCACCACAAAAATTCGTCCACAACTCCAGTTGAATAGCTTTCGTGTAGTATGTTGATGGTGTGCGGTATTCAGCTACAGTCTCCAGAGTTCTTTCATTGCTAACAGCCTCCAGCGTGGCAATACTGGTACAGTGTAAATCTCTCGTGTCTCGAACATAGTAACTGATGCATTTCGGATCTATGAAGGGATTCGATTACTGCTTAACCCTGAATCCGAGCTGAATTTCATCTGGCTGGGTGATTGGGTACTGCCTAAAATCATGTTTTAAAAAACAAGATATCTGCCTTTTGTCGAGTCGGCTATTATCTTGTGTCGTGGGCCTTTCATCGGCTACAATTTATCAGGTATTCGCGTGGATTAAATGACTATTATATAGGCATAGTTACGAAGAATATGTCTCAGTTCTTGCGAAGTTGCGTATAATGCAAACACAAGTGAGCTTTTAGCAGATTATGAAAGAATCTTCATTCAACACCCATAATAGTATTAATTTTCATAGACGTTGTCATCGGAAAGTGTAAGTGACAATTAGTATTATTAAGCTTTTGGACCTGGGCTATGTGAAGAAGAGGTCGAATGCTGGGAATTGCTCTAACGATATTCACGTTTGCCTCAGCTATTCCAGCTATTCTAGTGCTATGCCGATTTTGCGGCTCTGTTCAGCGTAAGAAATCACCATTTCAGTGGTTTCTTTAGCCGCACTACTCGGAATGTTTTAGTTCAGAAACCACCCTTGCCAAATTTCCGTGGGTGTTATCTAACAGGAGAAAGTCGCATTATATCGGTAAATTAGATTCTTCTCATAGTATACGATGCAGGAAAGCCTTGTTCAGCTTTAAGTTATCGTCTTATCGACATGTAGATTATAGGGCTTATGATACTTAGGGGGATCAAAGGCTTACAAGCAAGTGAGGATTAATTAATGAATTCCTTTTGCCATGCATTTTCTTATTCTTTCCCGCAGCACGCTTGTCCGGGAATTCGTGACTACTAAACGTTATACTAAAGGATGGTACGGAAATACTAGTCAGTATGTTTCGCGTAGTATTGCAATGAACTAAATTACGTCCAGACATTTTATATTACATTTTTCTATTTGGTAAGGGAAGACCGTTTTCAATATCGCTTACAAGACTAAATCTTCCATTACAGTATTGTTGACTATCAACGTCTTCATCGTCTTAAATTTACCAGTGAGAAAGAATCTGCTTAATCGTAATGCAACCATTCAATTCACACAATCGACAGACAGAATCCATCAATTCATTATCCATGTGGAAACTCTAGTCACTTCATTTTAAACGGATCATTTATCATCACCATCTAAAACTGGTTCGAGCGAGTGATACACTCAATAGTAGCCTGTCGTGTGATCTCGAGTATACGCAAACAAGATCATAAGTGGAATCCGGAGACTCTGTCCACAAATGTCAATATCACCACCATAACCGGCTTGGAGTTCGAGATTGGTTACTCTGAAGCTGAAAGTCGAGCGTAGCACAAGTTATATAGCACCGTTAGACACCATAATGACATGTTTACAACAAAGACTTTATCATATCTAATCATGATAACATCGTATTATGTAGTGTTCTTTGCATTATTATGAGAGAAAACAGAGAAAATGAGTTTACACCATATACTAGCAGGAACTAAGCGAAATACTCAAACAAAGAAGGGAAGTCAAAAGTTGCAGCACAATCAAATCACGTTTAAGTCGGTTTCACTGGGAGCCATATTTACACCGACATCAAGAACGTTCCCGCCATCTCGTATCAGCCTCTCTTTTGCAATAACAAGTACTTTAGCACGCTCTTCAAGAACCATGTTGTGCTTATCGATTTGCTTATCGAAGAAAGCAAATAGCTTCATCTTCGTCCTATTGCCACACAAGGAATTAGTAAACACGT
Organism: Nidularia pulvinata; assembly: GCA_036937195.1. NCBI lineage: Eukaryota > Fungi > Basidiomycota > Agaricomycetes > Agaricales > Nidulariaceae > Nidularia > Nidularia pulvinata. Next base: position 2,543 of record JASFDH010002093.1, on the reverse strand, counting down.
AGATGTATGGATAATGGGTAAATAATCAGCGAAAGATGCGTACGTCATATGAGATTTCACCTGCGGCGTTGCAATGAGAATTAAGAACGAGAATCGACAGTAAAGCAAGAAAGGAACACAAACGAAGTCAAGAATCTTGGTATACTTGGCAGAAATTTCTGAGGAGAATAAAGAGATCCGTTGACTCAAGAAAACTGAAAATAACGTCAGATTTTTACCATCAGCTCCTGCAACCCACTCTTCGAACGAACATTCTCTCCACCTCTTCATCGAGCATTCATACATATCCATGTGCTCAGACACATACTCGTCTACAGAAAGCCCTAAGATAGCGTCCAATGGGGTTGAATGATCAATAGCATCAAACGCGGGTCTTGTGTCGGGATTAGAATCATATTCGAACTGTTCTCTTTGTTGACGCTGATTGTGGCTGAGATTGGACGAAAGGTGTGGGCTGTGTTCGTAGCACGCTCCTGAGTACTGGGAGGAAGAGCTTGAAATAGTACGGCGTCGTTGCGGAGAGATCTCGTAGCTCTGGAATATATGTCAATCACGATCGTGATGGAATAGGAGGCAGGTATGCACAAACGTTTTGCCCACGGTGAAGAAACTCGTCCGATTCCTTCTGGTTCTTGTATCGCTTGACTGAAATGTTAGCGTCGGCGTCCTCCTCGTCTAATCCGCCTTGCTCGTCCCTGTTTCGCTTGTGACGCCTATGCGTTGTGACAGCCTGATTGATATGCGAGGTCTCAACGAATACTCGGCCGGGACCAGTCTGATTGGGCAAAGACATATCGAGCTTGAAGGGAACAGCCAATCTTACAGGAGCCTGATGTTTGGAATCGGTATCTCTCAGCATACTAGATGCTGAAAGGTCTGGGTCTTGCTGGTCCGTTCCGGTAACAGCCCTAGATAGGTTGAATTCATCGATATCAGTGGGTATATGCGCATCATCCCTTGTGCCGTGTTCGGAAGAAGTCTGAGCAAAAGTACTGGGCGGATGAGACGTTGCCAAAGGGGCGTTCTCTAAAGGTGCGGTTGCAGAAGATTGGGATGTCAAAGCGAGAGATGGTAGAGCAGGCGTCTTGAACGCAGACGAAGAGAAAATGTCCGAGATGGACAAAATAGGTGCGGCTAGAAGGGGTGCAGGTGCTTGAATGCTTTTAGATGGGTACGAGTTGTCACGAATCAGCCCAAAACGCTGTCTGGTTGGATCTGCTGTACCAGGCCTAAAAAGTGACTGCTCTGAAGCGGGGCTTTGTCGAGACGTCATTTGGTTGACCGGCTTATGTGATTGGGGCTTACGTCCAATAAGGCCAGAGAGCTTGAGAGGCAGAATCTTCTCATCGGGACCTCCAGAATATGAGTCTTTTTTAGTAATAGAAATATCGTCAGTACGGTTGTTTGAAAGAGTGGAGGTCGTAGGGCTTAGGGAAGCATGGAGAGGATTCGACTGTGCAGGAGCGAACTGGGAGTTTCCGGGGGCTTCTTTGCTCTGATCTGATGCTAACCTGGAAGCTGGACGTGAAGGGGCACATGTAGTGGTATTGGTGGGGAAGAAAGGCACTCGGGCGCTCATAATGGCTGTCTTAGTCGTGGATGGCGGCGAGTGGCACTCGCTCATCGTTGAAAGCGGCTATCAGTATTTGGTCTTAGTGACCTTTGCCAAACATAGCTAATGCCCTAACATCGTCGGGATTCAGATTGTAAGTCCGACGACTATCAACAGCTTCGTAGCCTACACAAGTTCTCCACTCACATCTATATAAACTACCTATGTTTTAAGCAATTATTTGAAAATTCTAATCAAAAAATAAAATAAATAAAATTCATAGCATTTATACAGAAACGACTCCTACAGCTATCAATCAGCATTTAAGGAAATTTCAAGAAATTTCTACAGGAAGCGAAGGAAACCATTTCTCAAACAACCGTAACTGCAAAACCCATTGCTCTTTTCCCAATCGATGAACTAATGTCGTCCACAGTTGCCACTCCAATGAATTGTCCCTCAGTATCGCCTTGAGGGAAGTCAGGAGGCCGCTTTCCTCGCAAGAAACAATCCTTTTGGCGCTCGATGTACGCTTGATTCTGCGGCGTGAGAGGTACCGCTGGAATATACATGACTAGATAACCATTAGTTAAAAAGCTAAATAAATATTCAGCAGGAACCAAACCTGCAGAATCTCCCTTTCCGATGTGCTCCTGCTCTACAGAATGAACCACATCACAATGCCAGAATACAGCATCGCCTGGATTAACTTTAGGCACAGAAGTCATGGTTTTCTCGAGTCGAAGATGAGGATGAAGTGCAGGCGAGGGTCTTGGACCATAATAGTTTCCGTCCCTTGGGAATATTCCTGGAAATTCGGAGCTCGAAAGATCTATGCATTTCGTTCAATAGAATAAATTATGTTATGATATCACAAGTAATGATAGCGCTCACCAAATTTCCAATTTTTCGGATCATAAATATCTTTGGAATCAGGAAGCACCAATGGCTGGAAGAATGGTCGAAGAATGATGTACGAATTGGATAGGAC
>JASFDH010002092.1:0-12035 GCA_036937195.1 Nidularia pulvinata | reverse complement strand
CTGTTAGCTGTCACATGACCATTTTCACACAGTCCGCGGCCTGAGCCGAGGCCGAGCCTGGGCCGGCCCAAGCCTACCACCCCTGCTCAGGCTTCAATTTTGGGAGGCCTAAGCCTGGAAATACCGAGCCTAAGCCGCGGCTTTCGGGCTGAGCCGAGCACATCACTATCCATGATTGCATAATGTCTCGCGTAATGAACAAGAAATAGGAAGGCTGATGGTGAAAGCATAATAAGGCATGTCTCCTTGCGTAAGTTTAGCGGGGGGAATTGCTACATCATTTAGCTTTACGGCGATATTTGACATTCGGTCCGCCAAACTGCGCAACGCAAAAAAGATATATCTCCGGTATATGTCTTTTGCGCAAACTCTCTATTTTACCTTTATTTCTTTAGTGATATACATACTATATTGCAGAGTTATTTCCCTGGTAGTCGAGCTGTATACTTTCTTGATATACTATCTTCCTCATTTTAGCATAGAACGAACACTCTATTACAATGAGAACACTTTTGTACCGCCTCTCCTCAGTCGTTCGACCTTCAAAAACTGCAGTGAAAATTTTACGAAATGTTTCTTATTTATCCACTCAACCGAACTCCTATACTCTCGTCTCTCGGTATTTATGATATTAGTCGTTTGACCTTCAAACACGAAGATTCTTGTATATAGATTTTTTTTCAGAGAATCGGTGCGACAGACTCAGGACAGCCTGAGAATCATAATCAACGAAAATGTCTTTCGACATAATTTTCCAGCAGACAATTGTCCTGAAGTCAGCTTCTCGATGATTGTGATGTCGATCGAGGAGATGAGAAAAAACAGTCGCTGCCGTAGGCGGCTCGGATGACCAAGTGAGTCGTGATGACGACATCGGGCGGCAATAGATCTATTTGGCTGAGAGGATAATACCAAATAACGTCAGAGCTCGAGCTCCACGATAACTTGGAGTCCACGTCCGTCTAGCTCGCCCGCCCCATCCGCGGTATAGCGCACCACTCTCTTGCACGAACTCACCGGGCCCCCTCCATTAGCTCTTCTCCCTCACCTCTCTATCACAACTGGTGTCCGTACATCTGGAGGTGCACTTGAGATGCACTATGCGTTCATTGTTTGAGTAGAACATTGTGACTGTGTATAAGCGCCATTACTATTAGTGTGGTTCATTTTCCTCGTGCTGCGTATCCATTCTTTGAGTGTTTCAGCCCTTCTTCGCGTGTTCCGTCAGCCTGGTATGCCCCTCGTTTTACCAAAACAGTCTTTCACCTTCTTACCTATGTTCCTCCTGTTCTCTAGCTCAACGCCCCTGTGTGGTCCGACTTCCCGTTCAGCCGCCAAATATGCCTCCTAAACTCTTATTTCTTCTCAAAGACATCTAAGCCCCATCCTTCAACTCGTCTAATCCGGCCTCCACCATCTCCCCCACACCTGCACCGTGTATCCAGCCTTCTCCAGTAACGACCAGAGCTCTACAAGTAGAAATCCTAGGATCTCGCAATGGACTGAACATGGCTTTCGAAGCAAGGCATTCTTGGACATTCTACCTACTCGCAGGTTGCGCTTGTAAAGACATGTTCTTCAGGATGACGCTATTCAGAGCGAAATGAGCACAGAGATCGCAATAGTCCTCTATAGTAGCTGGCCAATATGGAGTACGTTATGTGCTGCGAGAAACCCGAGGTTTCTTTACTGGCCATCTTTGTACGTCTGCCATCTCTCTTCACTGTCATCCATGGCTGTACTGGGTATCTCCTCGGATCTGCAGCAACATCCGACGTTACGTATCCAAGTGCGCCAGATAGGACTATGGATGACGGATCAGTTATAGGCATTCATGCGACATATGGAATAGTGTTAGGCCTGCAGGGATCTCGGAGACTCCATGTGGCATTTCCGTAGATCCAAAATTTTATCGCCTTTTTTTGTTCATGAAACTTAATCAATCCCTTCATCCTCATTCAGAACCACAGCTCCAGTTACTCGCTTTATCTGTCCTTGCACCTCCGCTGAAACCCCTGGCGCTACGTACATGCATGCGCAAGATAGGCCTATTCAATGGTAGATCAATGGAAGCCGCGGGTGTGGACGTTCGATATGGGTCAGCTCAGGGAGCTTCAAGGATGTCCTTTCGATTATTATCGTATGTCTGCTCTTCCTCTTCTTCTTCCTTCTATCGCTAATCGGAATTATTGCTCGTGACAGAATGCAGGGAATGTGGCGTCGTCAACCAGCACTCACGTCAGCGCAAACGCCCCATTGCACCGCCGCTCATTCTTTATCTCCCATACCCTCTAACAACCACGGTACAAGCACTATCTGACATGCCTTGCGTACACATTCAATTTCGCTGAGAGGGCCATCGTTTCGCAGGGCGAAAACATGCTTGGATCTTCGCCAGTCACCGGTCACCGAGCTATTACGGTGGGAACTCTGCACTATGCACATATGCGCTCTGCAGTCAGGCATCAAGAATCCAAGCACCGCACATCGACGTTTTGTGTTCCAGTTCCTCAAGGCCGTAGTTCATGGTTGTGCGCGGCTTGCATAGCTGTGTAGAGAGAGCTGTTTGTGGGCTCAAGTAAAACTGCGGCTGACAGAACAAAGGCTGTTTGTGACGTCACGAAGCTGTAAAAGTTCATGAACTCGCGATTGGGTAGGGTCTCTTAATTCGAGCCCTGGATACACATGTATTTTTTCACGGGTCAGCTTGGGGTTTGGTACATCCCTTCTCCGAGTGAGGTGATATTAAGCAGTGGAGGTTGGACAGTTTCCCCCACGAACGAGATGGCATTAAAGAGCTTATCTCAGTTGGGTATCTGCAAGCAGCAGTGCAGTGTACAACATTTTTACTCCCTTCTCTTCTCATTATCGTATCCTCCGAGCATAACTACTTAACATCTGCTTTGATCAACCATATTCCCCAATTATCCGGATTTGACTGTCTAAAGACTAACGTAAGGTTATTTGCACCCATCGAGAAATCTTTCCGTTGTTTCCCATAGCTCCCTTGCTAATGTACCATCACAGGATGTTTCCGAACCAATCCCAAGCTGTGCTACAGGCTGAAGATAAGCACCTTTGTAGACAGGATCTGACTTCACGCATGGCGCAGCAGCGGCAAACGCACTTGTATATGCTCCAACATCAGGATGCATAAAAATCAGCTTCATGATGAACTTAGCTAGTCGCGGGTATGGAGTCGAATCTGCAAATGTATTAACATTTCCGGGATGAAGAGATATTGCGGTTATGGGAACGTCTTCACGATCAAATCGTTTTTGAAGCTCCTTCGCGAAGAGAACGTTCGCTAATTTCGTAGCGCCTATGTAGATACTAGTTAGTTAAATAAATATGCTAATTGTCATCTAGGACTGGAAATTACAATATCTGCCGTACCACGGCAAGTCCGTCTTGTCATATGAATTATTAAAATCCTTTACATCTTTGAAACGAATGGAAGGTGGTGTATATAGCATTGCGTCCGAGGAAACCTGGCGCATAGAAATGTTCAAGATCCGATTCAGAGTTAGATAAACCACCTACATTAATGATGCGAACATCACTCCCAACTTCCTTTGCTGTGCGTTTCATCAAAGGAAGTAATGTCATCGTGAACAGAAACGGACTAATGTGGCTGATTTGTTTGTTTTGTAAAATTAAAAAAAATGAGCGCTTATAGGGGTATCAAAAGATATTTTTCGTAGGTGCTCTGACTCACTTGACAACCATATAATCGAGAACACCTGTCAAGAAACTTATGATGCATAAACTAACAAAACGGCGTCCAAAAACACATACCATTGAGGTATCGAGCAGGATGGGAGATTAGGCTACGTAGAAGAATCATACACATCAATAAATATTACGATTTTGCGCAATGCACTGCAGCTTACATTGCAGCATTGTTCACTTCATACACGAGTGGATATGGATATTTGAATGGATGAGGATCGGTGCTACGCTTTAAATAACTTGCCTAGTATATCCAATCGATTTTCTTTGATTTGGAACTCCTCCGCCGCAGCCCGAGCACTACGGGGATCTTCCAAATCAAGCTTCAGAAAACGCAACTTTCCACTTCCTGGCCCTAATTCAGTGGCTTCCAAGTTTTTGATTGCTTCCATGGCTTTGGACTCGTTCCTTGATGCTATATATACAGTTGCGCCTTGTCGAGCCTTGGGATGATTCTGTTTCAGCACAGTGGGCTTGACAATGTCGCAGATGCGCACCAGATGTTTCACTGTCCCGTAGCCGATGCCGGCGCTGGAAGTAATATATTCAGTCTCGCTGAAGTTACCCTACTTTGAAAAGAATCAGAATCAGACCTTCCACCAGTGATTATCGCGACCTTGCCCCGCAGATCTTGCATATCTTTCGAGGGGTCGAAGTTCCTCGGCCTGAACCGGTCATACCGAAAGCTTGTCAGCATTACCCAGATAAAAGTAAATGGTGAGTCAAAAAATGAAGACATGTCGCTTTAAAAAAGTCTCTTGTAAATCCAGTGTGAGAGAGGGATGAAAGACGCTGTTGGGCGTGCTTGTATACCTCTGTTATACAACATGGATGAGGAGTTGAGCGGGCGATAAAATTGCTGACGTGATAGATAAGCTACTCCTTACAAGGTAAGTACTTCCTAACATCTCGGAATTCCGCTACGGCCGAATGGTTTGGCATTATTCATCGCATCCCACCATCCCCAGATGGGAAGCGCCAGAACGAACAAGTATAAACGGACTTTAACTAGCATAACATGTCCGCTGGACTCGGAAAGAACCAGAGTGTATATGGAGGCTTCAGTAGACCTCTGAGTCAAAGCTCTGCGTCATATGCATTCTTCTATCTTATGACAGAAGTATTTAGGCACATATTACCATACATGAAGCACTTTCCTCGCTAGCAAGTCCATAATTTACACGGCGGGGATCCCCGAACTTCATGGGCTCTATTTTTATCGTCCTCGAGAGTAAATTAATTTTAGGAATGCCGGGGCAGGATTTGTGGCGTTTATCATGATGACACGATCAATACCAGTTGCGCATTGACGATGTTAACAGCCTTCTGGTGGGGAATTCTAACTTTCTTTTTTATCTATCCCCGACGGGGTTGCTTATCTCTCCGATACTCAATACTACACAGCGTCAATAGTTCGTTGGATGCTTATAATAAGACAATCCCAAGACATCATATCTTTGACAATTCTGCAAAGCAACAGATCGAAGACCCGGCCAGCAATGTCCGGATCAGGTTGCGCTGCACCGAACATTAACCTTGGACCATACTCAGGGGTAGAATTACTCAGCATATTCTCAGCGATGGCTCTCTGGGGTGAGCATAATAATTCCTTGCGTGCCGATTGTTGTGAGGAATATTTTTGTAATAATCTTCTTGCAGGTGTTACCTGCATGCAGACGTGAGTTAAGTAGGTGCATATCTCGGTGATCAAATCTAACATTCCTCTCCAGATTTCTCTTCTTCTTCTTGAAGTGTGTATTTCTACTAACTCGGCCTCATATATGCTAATGAGCATGCTGTTTTTGGGAAATAATTATTAGTCGGGGAGATTCCCTACTTTTGAAAGTTCTCGTAAGTTTTTTGGATTGTTGGAGGATGAAGCCGAAGTACTCAAATAGAATAGGTTGTCTGGCTCTGGTATGATGCCATTCAAGCAATTTGTGGATTTCTTATATCTATACAGGATAATGGACACGGTACATCAATGTTTGCTAATGTCTGGAAGTGCGGCACGATTATTATATATGATATGGAATTCTTCGGTTTAACTATCTCGTTCTTTTAGGCTACAAAGCAAACGTGTCTGGACAAGTTTTCTTAACCGATAACGTCCGAACGTATGCATTCTAAATCATATTCTTTCTAACTTGTGTATATACTCTCATCCACTTACATAGTGAATATGTGGTAAGCTCTTTAAGCTAGCGCTTCACGATGTATCTCATGCCCACATGGTTGTAGATCCAAATACTATTTACGGTTCGTCCAATCGAATTTTTTCCTCCTTAAACACCGGGAATTCAACGCCTCAACTACAATTCAAGGCCTTAGTATCGACTCCGACACAAGCTTTCTTCTTATACAGGATTTGGAGATGTGAGCCTTCTTTTATTTTGCATATTGCAGTTTCTACTAAGAATTTTTATTCTGTAGTTGGGAATAAACATTGGATTTTCCCATCTATTCTCGTATGTTGTTTCTCATTGATGTACCAGTACGGAGAGTTGTCTTACAGTCCGAATTTAGGTACCTGCAATATTGTTCCAACTTGGTACGTATGCTGCACCTGCGCCATTAACGACAAGCTAATTCTTTCCAATTACAGCAGACGGAATCGGTGAGACCGTCCACGAGTTCTATCTCATTATTGGTTGCTAGTTTACTAATTTCAAAACATTCCTAGTCCTTCTAAACATTCTGTGCGTCATTTCCACACCCAATGTATCTTTTATTCAAGCCAGTTAAATGGAAGACTTGGGGTGACCGTCGCGACTCAATTCACTCAATCAGTGAATCAGGTACATCTCCAAAGCTTAATTGTTGCGTACCGTATCAAACCACACGTCAGGCATTATTAATATCAAATTTTGCCGTCAGCGCTGCAGTCGATATCCTTATCTCGGCAGGTCTATGTTTTCTTCTTTGGAGAAGCTATATCGTGGAAGGATCAGCTTTACAAAAGTAAGTTTGTAATACTACTCTATAGATATCCTGCTTCATCTATCTTGGCATATACCCATTGATAGAACAACGTCTATGATACAACGATTACTTCTGTTTTCTATTAATACTGGGAGTTGGACAGCAAGCGTTGCTATTGCCACCATTGTTACAGTCAGTATCTTCGATTCTAGAATCTGCTGTATTTGAATTTAATTCTCATTCCTTACTAGTTGGTGGTATTTCCTAATAATTTTATCTATGTTGGCTTTTATTTTATTCTTTCTCCTATGTACTGTAATACACTCCTCGCCAACCTCAATGCTCGCTCATATTTACGAGCAGAGGACAAAACAGAGCGCATCGAGCTGTCAGGCGTTACTTCAACACAAGGCCAGGTAAGAGCTTTTATGAACATTCTTGTGTTCGAATTACCCCTAACAAGTCACACAGGGAATGCGGGATGCTTTTGCGGAAATCAATTCCAGTCAGTTGACATCCACTCCAAATTTTACCAAATCCGATCCTCCTTCGAAGTCAAGTGGGACAGCAATGGCTAGACATATCTCTATTCCCGACGAAGGGGCTCTAAAGGACGGAGCAGTTTGACTGCGAGCTTTGACAGTTTAGATTTTCTCGTTTCTGGTCAGGGTATTTACGTAATTTGGAAAGCGTCTTAATAGAGGATTACATAGTTGGCCATTTCGAGGCCTTTTAGGCCGCTATTTGGATTCTCATTTGAGTCAACATAATATAAGCCAAGACGCAGAACAGTTGTGACCGTAACATGACCACTGCACCATGCAGAGCCGCTTGTGTGACCATACAAAGCATGCCGCCTCACCTCCTTGTCTGCTACAGCATTCAGCTGTCATAGGCATTGTTGTAAATGGACTTCGTGGGTAGACATTTAGATACGCAGTGTACAGGCTTATCCATTCCTTACATATTTCGGACATATTTCCATTTTCGGACTATTTGTTACTTTAAGCATGACATCTCAATCTCTGAAATAAATCATCACTCCATGTCTAATCCTATCAAAGGCAGAGAAAGAGAACACTAGAAAGAAGTCCAACAAGAATTTCAGCAAGCAAGCACTACAAAAGGAGGATTCCAAAGAGAAGGCAAAAAAGACTTGGGTTGTCACCATAGAATGAATCCCAGAATTATATGGGTCATGTATGCTCTCTGATTGTTTTATTTAGATGGGCTAAGCCATGCTATCATCATTTCATGGACATGTTTCTTGGATTGATTCAGGATAAGCATAGGTACCATCTTGCTTTTAGTTCAGTAAAGATCCCACCCCAAATGGAGACCACATGCAGGGGTCAAACTGTAACTTTGCTGTACAAAGAAATTGTGAACACCATGTTTATCAAGGTCTTTACACTCCTCCAGGCATTCTGTATGAAGTCTTAGCAGAGTCCTTAGACTCCAAACAGACTTTGCTCAGACTGGACATGACATTTGCACTGTAATTTCTTGGTCTGCTCAGAGTGTGCTCAGAGTCTGTACAGATTTGATGAAGTCCAACCAGAGTCCTCAGACTTTTACACCTCAGACTTAAATATGAATATTTATTTTGTGTTTACAGGCTGAACCTCAAGACATCTTGGTTTTATGTTACATAACCCAAAATTAAATAGGCTTATTCAACTAGGCTATACAACCTTCATAAAATAGAAGTCACTAATGCCCTGATATAGGTTATCCATGGTGGGTGGATGGTATTAATTCTATAATTACCTTTCTAGAGCAGTTTGGGTATTATATTTTTTACTACCATATTTTTAAATTGCTATATATGCTGATTTTGATTTCTGGGAAACTTATCTGCCTATTAAAATCTATTTTTAATTCATTTCTAGTGATAAATTAAATAATAAATGTAAATAACCATTAAAATTATATATAAATAAATAATAGGTTATATAGAGTATTCTGATTAATAATAATGATACAAATAAAATTTTACAGAACTAAAAAAGCGAAATATGTTAATTAACTATGGTAAAATACCTGTTATAATAAACTAATGGTTTAAAGTTTTCAATGGATTGATAGTGTAGTTAATTATATAGTCTTCACCTGTGCTCATTCAGCAAAGTGTGGAGGTCATGGGTCAATCCTGCCAGAATGCAATGCTTTAAAGGGGCCTGCTTCTGATGCTGAGAAATAGGACACCTATCACATGACTGCACAAAATTTCTGGGGATTCCCAGAATGTTTCCACAAACATGTTGCCACCCCAGAAGAAGAGTTACAAAGACACTGTAGCTCACATCAGAGCCATAATGGGGGAACTGTCTGAAGAAGACAAGGAGAAAGCTTATGATGAAATCAAAAAACAGGGTTTTTAAAGTGGTGGACTAGGCTGACACTAGTTTCACCTTCCATTAATATCTTGAATGTAATTGTAGCCACCAAGAATTAAAATTCTATGAACATCAATGCTGCAATTACTGAGAGAAAAGTTGGAGCAAACCCTCTCATTGATTCAGGAGCTGGAGGAATATTTTTGGATCAGAAGTTTGCTGAATAAAGTGATCTAAAAATGGAACTTTTGGACAAACCCATCATGGTATACAACATCGACAGAATGTGGAACAAAAAAGGAAGAATCACACACTACACCTGGCAGAACCTTCTCATCAGAGGAGTGAAACTCTGAATCCAGTTCCTTGTCCCTGGCCTTGGCAAAGAACAGATGATCCTTGAACTACCCTGGCTATCCCAGGTAAACCCAAGAATTGACTGGCATGAATGCACCCTGGAAATAGACCCCTCTCAAATCAGACCAGATTTCTTGGAGATAGTCAGAAAATCCAGAGAAAAAAACAAGAAATGAAAGGAAACAGTCATGATCACAACCCAAGTTCTACCTCAGAAAATCACCATGGACCAAGTTAAAAACAAGGAACCACTCCTCATCAATGCCTTCATCCTCAGAGATAACATGGCACATGCTCTGGTAATATCAGAATCCCTCACAGATCCTTATGAATATGTCTTTATTAGGGCAAAAACCTCTGTCTCACAGACCTTAGCCCAACAGGTCAAGAAAAAGGAGAAAAAGCCTATTGAAAAACTTGTCCCTGAAAAATACCAAGAATTCATACCAGTCTTTGAAAATAAAGTGTCAGAATGGTTCCCTCCATTGAGGCCTTATGATCATGCAATCAATCTGAAATCAGACATTGTACCATGGGACTGTAAAATTTACCTATTAACACTGGCCAAACGAAAACTCCAAGACAAATTCCTTGAAGAAAACCTCAGAAAGAAATACATCTGACCATTGAAATCCCCCATGGCTTCCTCATTTTTCTTTGTATCAAAGAAAGAAGAAGGAGCTTTTAAACTTTGTCAAGACTATCAGTACCTGAATAATGGCATGATCAAGAACACTTATCCACTTGCACTGGTGAGTGATCTGGTGGACAAACTAGAAGGGGCAATGATATTTTCCAAGATGGATCTTTGAAACTGATATAACAATGTTTGGATCAAAGAAGGAGACCAATGGAAGGCAGCCTTTAAGACAAACAGAGGGCTATACAAGCCAACAGCTATGTTCTTTGGGCTATGGAACTCCCCCAGGACCTTCCAGGCATTCATGAATGATGCCTTCAAAGATATGATTGATGAAGAATGGATTGTCATCTACATGGACAATATCCTCATCTTTCCAGAAATCCAGAAGAACATCAAACATAAACAACTCATGTCCTAAACAACTTGTTTTTGAAACCAGAAAAATGCAAGTTTGATACACAGGAAATTGATTTCCTTGGTCTTGCCATTAGACCAGGAATAGTGGCCATGGACCCTGCAAAACTCACAGGAATCCAAGATTGGAAAATCCCAACAATGGTAAAATGAGTATAATCCTTTTTAGGATTTGGAAACTTCTATCAAAAACTCATTGGCCACTACTTGGAAATAGCATGGCCCCTGAATGATCTCACCAAGAAGGACAAAAAATTTGAATGGACCCCTGAATGCAAAGAAGCATTCAATAAACTCAAGCAGAAATTCCTTGAGAAACTGGTTTTGTCCATCCCTGATACAAACAAACTGTTCCTCATTGAATCAGATGCTTATAAATGAGCAACAGGAGTAGTGCTAAAACAACAAGACATAAATGGTGACTGGCACCCATGCAGATATATTTGTTGTTCCTTTTCTGCACCAGAAAGGAACTATGAAATATATGATCAAGAACTTTAGCAATTGTAAGAGCACTAGAAACTTGGCATCACTACTTCCTAGGAGCACCATTCCTGACAATGATCTTGTCAGATCACAAGAATCTGTCCTATTTCTGAACAGCACAGAAGCTAAATAGATGCCAAGCAAGATGGAGTCTATTCTTATCAGAATTTGATCTCAACCTGATCCACACACTGAGATCAAAGATGGTACAATCAGACACCCTGTCTCAATGAGAAGACCTCTGCCCAGATGATGACACAGACAATGAAGACATGGTCATGCTCCCAGACCATCTCTTTGTGAAAGTGATCAACACAGAACTCCATACTGCCATCACAGAAGCTATCATGAAGGACAACCTCATGGCAGATGCAATCACAGCACTTAAAACTGGTGGAATTCCCCCAATCAAGTCTGCTTTATCAGACTGGATACTTGAAGATGGCATTGTATTCTTTCAAGAGAAATGCTATGTACCTGACAATGAAGAACTCTGAAGAAATCTTGTAAAACAATACCACAATTTACAACTGGCAGGACACCCAGGACAATACAGAACACTTGAATTGGTCAAATGCAAATAATGGTTGACAGGAATTTACACCTTCATCAAAAAATATGTTGAAGGATGCACCCCTTGTTAGCAGGTGAAGGTTAATACACACCCAACAACACCACTGATAACACCAATCACAGCACCAAAAGAGACATACTCATTCTCCCACATAACCATGGACCTTGTCATGAACTGGTCTTCCTGGGATATAGCCCAGAGGTTCTGGACAGATAGAGTGAGTGAGGTCACCAGGGAGAGACTCTGGAGACTCCAGAAATATCTCCAGTAAACACATTTGAGCACTACCAGAGTACAAGAGTCAAGATGGGTGATGGCTTCAGCTTATGTGCTGCACCTCCTTCATTCCTGATGCCCAATTTACAGATAACAGTGAGTGAATTGATTCAGGTATGGTGGGAATTGATACTCAACTTCCTGACCAAGGATTTGGTCAGGAGTAATCTCCAGAGACCAGAGATCTTGTTGAGCACATAGTGCAACAACAAGAAGGATAATAACCAGTGGAGATGAGGGAGGATGATTAAGAGATAGCTAGAGACTAGTAGAGATGTTAAGACAATATACA
>JASFDH010002091.1:0-12038 GCA_036937195.1 Nidularia pulvinata | reverse complement strand
CGCGCCCACACAGTATGACTTTATAAGTAAGCTTACAAGCAGTGCAGCTATCGTCCTTCTATCTGTCCTTCATCCCTAGATAAATTTTATCACCAGACATGCCTAAAAACTTGGATCTTCTGCCGGGAGCGTTTGACTGGATGCAATTCGCCAGTTCTACTCGTAAAGCAATCTGTGTCTTATTGCCTTGGTGTAAATTAGCGAGAGAATTGTACGTGTTTGGCCTATATATACGATATATCCAGCGCTCTGAATAGTTTACTACTATCATCAGTCCCAACTCTACTCCTGCGGGCACCGTAGTAGCTCAGGCCTTAGCATATGCAAAAGCTATTCATTCGAGTACTGTGTCAGCTAAAAAAGGATTTACGGTCGCCCAGGAGGCAATTGGCTTGGGTCGAATATTAAGTGACACCAATAAAGGAGAGGAGGAACGTCTCGAATATTTAAAAGGGATGGTAGCTATCGCAAAGTCATGTCATGACAAAGCGGAAAGGACAGCACAAAGGTTCACCGGAGTCGAAATCAAGATCAAGCAGGTAAATTTTATCGTTGAATATAAAAATGTGTCGTGAAGCTGAATGTCAAGTAGTTGGTGGATAAATTTGAGCTGGAGTCTAGGAACGATCCCGAGCTTGAAGGTAGGTTCCTTACTAGAAGCGATTACGTCTTATAAGCTAAGGCACATATAAACAGCGAGCGATCTAAAGTTACTATCTAAAGATCTTCGAACCGGGGCAAAAGATCTAGCAGAATTTGCCGAGAACGTGTCGTTATTTGCCCAGTGGTGGAACTGGATGGCCCTAGAAGAAAGCACAGTGCTCGACCGATTGAACTATCTTATCGAAGTTCATAACGGTTCGCGGCAAAGTCAAGTAAATGAGAAATGGCAGGAGTTGAAGATGATGTATGCTGATTATGTACAGGAGGTACGAAGTAACAACATGAAATCTCCGTGAAATTGTGAATGACGTGAAGTGCCATCTTTATAGATAATGCGTATAAAGCATGAATACCCAGAATTCTTCGCAATCTTAAGAATCAAGACGAGCGAAAGGGGCCCGAAACTAGCATTTCCTGTAGAAGTATGTGAATTGAATCATACAGAACTAAGAGATCTGATTTTGTATTCGAAGGTATCGTCTGACTCTTCGGTTTCCCATGAAGACAATGCGGCGCACTTATTCGATAATACTTCCCATAATGGCGTATGTTTAACTGCAGCATTCACAGAAGTCCATTCGCTGGGAAGGGATCAATCTCATTTTATTGTCCACTTCCGATGTATGGCAACGCACAGGATCAAATCGCTCAAGATGGAGTGGAAATTTAGAGCTGCATTTTCTTCAATGGCATTCAAAGCACCTGAAGTGATCGATATCGGTCCCCTCTACAGCGTGGGCGCTTCGAACGAGAAACGCAGGAAGAAACAGGGTGCTGAAGTCTCGATTCAGTACGGCGCTTCTATAGGCGTTAAACTCACCCCGGAACAGGAGACCCTGAAAGCAGTCGCCCATG
Source organism: Nidularia pulvinata (assembly GCA_036937195.1). Taxonomy (NCBI): domain Eukaryota; kingdom Fungi; phylum Basidiomycota; class Agaricomycetes; order Agaricales; family Nidulariaceae; genus Nidularia; species Nidularia pulvinata. Next base: position 10,520 of record JASFDH010002091.1, on the reverse strand, counting down.
GCATGACCATTATCGGAGCGAAGAAAGATGCTGACTTCATCTGGGTCATGTCAGAAAATAGCAGAACTAAAATCGGAATTCCGGCGTATTTTCAATTCGGCTTTGACCTCCGTCATTATGGGCCATTTGTTGCAACACTACGCATAGAAGCGAAGACCGAAAGATCTTTCCCTGTTCCGAAAATATTTTCTGCAAAGGAACTGATGCAGATTGAGAAGGAAATCGATGTGGAGATTCTCACCTGGGAGCTGGCAGGGTCTGGAGGGGGGCGAAGAAGAGCATTGACGGGCGTACGCAGTGAAATAGAAGGTGTCCACAAGAATTTAGGCCGTAGTATCGTGCGTAAACTTACTTCAAGTTGATACGAAGTCGTGGTTACTTTCACTGCATGTCTTGTATGAGATTCACTAGAAGGTCAATGTTTATGGGCTCCCACCTTACAAGCATGCTTTATTTTATGCTGTGGAAAGAATCGGGCAGAGCAGTCGGCATAGGTGATCGACTTGAACTTGCTGCAATGAATAAGAGAATCCACTGGTGACAGGCTCAGCCAGGCCGCGGTAGTCCCAGAATCCCGCGTACGTGACAATGACTCTTGGGGCTCGAGTCTGTAGCGAATAGATACCTTCGCACTTCTTCGCTTTTGGTATTGAATTTTTGAGGAGACAACACACTGCTATGCCATTGAGCCGATATTAATATAAACGAATGCCTTGGTTTTCAGATATTTCGGGACTTGAGAGATGATATGAAACGACAGATATGTTAAGACGCAACTCTGTTGTGATCGAACAAATATATTTCTTGCCCTTCTCTCTGGCAACGCAATTATGAAGAAATAGAACACCACTGGGCTATAGAACCTATGAAAGAAAGATAAGTTGGTGCCGAGTAGTCACTCTGACTGAGGCGTAGAAAAAAATTGGATTTATGCACCGATTGATAGAGCTCAAGCCTGGGCCCCTTCCCACAGATGCACTTCCTCTCTGGAGCCGTATACCAGGAGGAGGCGGTTCGCAGCTATACCATCGAGCTAGCGATATAGCGGAAGTGCATCGGGGTGTAAAATTATTGTTAGAATCGAGGACAAAAATGTAGAAACTTCGCATATGTTAAAGAGCTCGAGTTTCGAACAGACATCCATGTTCGATCCATTCCACTACTTGTAAGAGTGCGTAACGGGCTTTAGATCCGGAAGACGGAGTAGACTGCTCTGCTGTCGAACTGATGCCGGGAAGATGAGGAACGTTGATTCGACTGACTCCTGGTCAGTTACTGTGAGGAGTTTGAGGATCGAGGTAATAGAAGCACAGAGCCACACCCAGATGTAAGATGCATGCTCCGCAAACTAAGTAGATAAAAGCAGGGTTCTAGCTTCCTTGTCTGGTGGCTCTCAAAGCTCGCCACAGGCCGACAAAGAAGATTATCGACGATGACCAGTCCGATCCTTTGAAACTCGATATCGCGCCAGAAGGCGAGTCAAGGAAGAGTCGAATGATGACAAGTGTGAGGAGGTAGTTGCGTCTTGCGGAGATTTTCTCCTGCATGAGCAGCGTTAAGTATGCCAGACCGATCCTCTCAGCAGTGAAGAACGATTCGGACGGCAGAGAAGTTCCTGGTTTACATCATTGTCCCCGGCTGCACGTGCGTAAGCCAACGCATGGACCTGAGCGTGGGAACCCGATCGTCAACACATTTTGATCTTTTCTCTCCGATAACTATGCCGCTTTCTCACGCCTTCACTTACAGACAGAGATCTCGTACTCGGCAGAATCTCACCATTGATGGAGGCCCTTTCGTCTAGCATATCCCTATCCTTTCGTGTTGGATGCTGTCCAACATTTCTGCCGTGTGTCAGAACGCCGGTTCCCTCCCCATGAGGCTCGAACATCCAGGCTAGTTGCCGCCGTTGCCATACGATGCGGCTGGAGGGGGCCTTGGTAACGAACCATTGATGTGAAGGTATGTCGTGTCCGTGTTCTCACTTATATTTCGACTAATGGCGTGCTGCCATTTCCCGTCTAGGTCACGCTAGATTCTATGCGAGCATAGTAGATCTGATACGACGTTGGCGTCTTGGTGGTATCAGACTCTTCACGTTAGCATCAAACCGCCACAACATTGCGTGAGCTTTCCCCTCACTCCCTTCCGCACCTTCCATTCAACTCTCACCGTCCGTCTACAGATTCTATCGGCCAAAATTCACACACCACGCGCGCTCAACACCTCGAACCGGAGTCGTCGTCGCCAGCATCTTGCTCCTATCTCGTTTATTCTGTTTACGATGCATCCCGTAGTGATTATCCCTCCGGTACCGCCGAGGCTCTAAATACTAAGGAATTGGAGCACGTCAATTTCGGCGTTATAATGCTCTTCCCGCCAGACTTCCCGAAGCTCATGTATGTCTGCCGCCTCTTCTGCAGGCTCTTAAGACATTAATCCTTTCTCTCTCTCTACTTGGATTCGTAGATATGAACAAGCAGGACAGGGGTACTCGAAGCTGTGTACGATGTTGGCCCGCCGGGCTCTGAGACCGTAGGTGATCCTCTTCCCGCAGCGCAGTACTTGCGATCTTGACGTATGCCTTTTCCACTTAATGTCTCCTTCACACCGCCTGACTTCACTCCTCCCCGTCCAGGCCCAGTCATTTCTGGTAGTCATGTGGTTATCTTTGCTAGCTGGCCGTTCAACTTCTCGTTTCCTTTTTACACCGCTACTACTTACCGATAGCTGGGATCTCATCTCACCCCGACGATGTTCATCGATGCATGGTACTGGGCAGTACAGGCCGCTGCTACTGGAATATCTTGAGCTCCTGAGAGAAATAAGCTTGAGCGCGTAATTGGAAGTGGAATGCTTCTAGGAGTGGAATGTCTGATACTTGGGTAGCCCTCTTGTTCATAAACGAGTACAGTATACTCCGAACTTCACATCCAACAATGTACACTCAACATTGCTCACCGACTGGATCTATGTTTCAACCACGCTACCGAGTTACCACGGTGTTGCGTGCGTTTCACCTACTTCCTCTGCCGCTTACATATTAAGCTTTTCATCCTCTTTCTAGACCATCTTTGGCTGTCAGGCGCCTTTCCGCCCCCGTCCGTATCATCTCTCCCCCCTTCTCTCTGACCGTCTCTCGCGCAGCAATTGCCCTACCTGATTCCTAACGAGTTTGGACTAATGCTTTCGTCAATCATATGAGCGAACGATGCCGCTTTGGCTGGGCACAGTCCACCCCTAAATCGTTGGCAGATGTCGGCAAGCTTTCCAGTTGTTATCACTATGGTGCAGAGGAGAGGAGGTTAGCCATAGAGAAGGAGGAGCCGATTACATGCGTATTTGAAAGGGCGAGAGTGACTAGGACTACGGACCTTGTTACGCGCCATGCGTCCCCGCTTGTGCAATAGCAGTTGATTTCTGTCGAAGGCAAGTCAGAGGAAGATGTCACCGTTACACCGTTGTGGCAGTGCATCTAGGCAGGCATGTGACCGCGTAGTATAGATATACATACCGTACTGTATCGTAGACTACATCCATCCTACCGCGACCATCCCGAGCACTGCGATACGCTCCGGGCCACTCTACCCTGATACACCGTAGGCGTGCACCTTTCCCGCACGGGCAAAGTAAGGGAAAAAATCTGCTTTATAGCAAGGAAAAATAGCTTCAGAGGTAAAAGCTGACTTGACTGTCACCGACGTATTATTGTGGTTACACTCGTCTTTGGTACGTGGTAGGCGTCATCACTGGCCGGTCGTACTATTATCCCCTCGACGAGTCCTTGTTCTTTTATATGCGAGGACTAGCGCCGGGCCCTCCCTCAGGACCTTCATGGTTGACTGTCACCCCAGAACGGTGAGCTAAAAGACCTTGACATGACCATGGACATGTGCACCTCCCTTGTTTGGATCTTACCTCCTTCACCCGTTCTTTAGGTTGACGAAGCACGTACGTGTGTTCACAATCACCATTGGTAGCAATAAGCCACAGTGTGCCTATAAAGTCACTCTCTCTTTCTCTTTCGCCTTCCATTCTATCCACTGCTCATGTACTGTCCAAACTAACAAACCGCACCCTACAGGCCTGAACCACACCAGGCAACCGCTGAAATTACATACATATTGCATCTATACCCCTCCGCTCCGCAGGCAACTTTTGTTCGTCGGTTACTCGCCGCATGTATAGTTGTTCGTGCTTTTGAAATTCCAGGACCCGGGGATGTGATACTATGCATGCCCTCACTTGTACTTGATCCACAAGCCAACTATTAACCGCTTTTCTATATTTTGCTTAACCCCACACATTTTAACCTTGTCTTGTCCTCGTGTTTTGCTCCCTACTTCCCGGTGTGCAATCTTACCTTTTTCTCTCGGAGTGCTGCTGTTTACCCGTTCTTCGTCGTACAATTCTACTTTAGCCCGGTTTCTTTTTGCTTCACTCATCATATTCTATGCGTTACTGTTGTGCACCACTTTGCATATTTCATTGGAATCTTCTCCCATTCCTTGTCCACCGTCGCTTGCTATTATTCATCGAGCACTATTTTCATTATGAATCATCTATTGGATGGTTCCCCGTTCCTCGCCATGCCACATCTCCTATCCGATACTATAGACCTCCTGCTTTACTGGATTGTACGTACTAGTATCTAAAACTTATAATTTTACTAGCATCGTGGCGAACTAATCACTTGCACTACCGGACCAGGTATAGGCCCTATCATAATTAGGATATAGGTGCTGAATTCTTGGATTATCGGACGTTTACTCGGCTTTTCGTATTTACTGGGTGTAAAGTGGGTAATTACTTCGTGGCTATGATAACATCATTCCCTTTTGTTTATCTGCACCGAATGTTTGACACATTCTGTAGCTTATTTCCCCTCGTAGATAAGTTGTTTCAAAGTTGGACTTGAATCTACTAAATAACTACCACTGATATGATTACATAGAAGTCAGTCAACTCTCTGCGAACAAAAATGAAAATAAGACAGACATTCGTGGACCTCTGGAAAGAATTTCAATATGTATTAGATTTTTGATAATTGGGAAGGCGATGACATACATTCTGTGGAGTCAATTCAAATGACAATCTTTCGCCTTCAACCAGATTTGAATCTGGAATCTTCGCACGTACGAAGGTTGCAAACTGCGACAGCTCTTCTGCACGCTTCAGCGAGATATAATAGCCGTCAAATTTGAAGATCAACTGCTTGAGATTAACAAACAAATCTGTGTGCAGAAAGCCCGTGAAACCATCCCAATCAAATGCGTTGAGTGTCTCTAGTATGTCATTGTTATCGAATTTCTTAACTTGATACGTGGTTGTTAAGCTCTCCAAAGTCTTGGGAGATGGAAGTGCAAGGAGGATGGAGCGAACAAGAGCTACCATTCTTGCAATGGGTACCGTCCTACTAGTGTCGACAACCTTTTTTGGATGATACAGTTTTATGCGTTCAATCTCTACTGCCCGGAGGTTGATGCATGAAGATAAATCCACAAAAGGATAATTATCATATCTTTCTGAACGTAGAAAGTCTTCAAGTGTGAGAAATGTGTTTTGCAGTTTAAAATTCAAAACACACCTGGAATTCTCGGATTTGGAATTTTAATGCGTAGAATCTGGATGGAGACTCCAATACGACGGACAAAGTTGGACACAAAGGGTATGTCTTCATCTCGAATGAAAAGACGTGTCTCCATTTGAAAGACATCGACAGTAACGTGAACCTCCTGGTCGAGTACCGAATTCCAAAAGGACTGGAAATTAACAATAGAAGTCATATCGAGGGACCTGAAATGGGATGGTGCTCGGACAGGCAATGCAGATTCGTTCAATCCAATGTCTGCGGCGTAATTGAGCATCACTAATTTCATCTCCATTGTAGTTACAGAGGAGGGAAGGCGGGAAACAAAGTCAGTGAAGTATGGGCGTCCTGACACGGTGAAGCCGTTCAATTTGACCTCCACCATGGGTAAACTGAACAGCAGTGCTTGGAAATTTGTGGGTACCAAGTCCCATTGGGTCCTTTCCAAGCATACGATACGAAGATTTCGGAACTGTAATGCTATCTGTTTAAGATTTCGGTCGGAATCAATGATTTCTGCATTGTTGGGAATGAAGAGGCCTCGGAAAGTGAGCGACTCAATAGCAGGTCCAGCTGAACTCCATGGTACATCGAGTAACGCAAGGAAATCATCTAGATGTGCTTCGATTTCAACTTCTGAGAATAAATGGTGGCGGCATCGAGGTATAAAGTCGCTGGAAGAAAGGCTACACTGTGCGAGGGCATGTTTATCGTTCCAGAGGTGGTCGATAATTAGGTCGCGCAGTTCTGGATGTAACATGCGTAGTTACTGGGTAGCCGCAGTGAGAAAGACAGTGTCGAAGCGCGGTAGTAGAGGCGACAGAAGCTTTGGGATTTCCATCGTTACAGTGATAGAGTCTCGTACATATATACGGTCTTGACCAATGGCTGTGCAGAGCTTCCAACAATGATAACCAACACTTATAAATCGATTGAGCAACTTATAAGTTTTAAATAGCTCGGACCACATCGATAGAATTTTACCCCGAAGGAAAGCGCGAGATGCTGTAAAGCAGATGTGGACTGTGCGACACATGCATATGAGAGGAGTGCTCACATCGCTGGAATTCGCTCCTATTCGAAGCCAAGGAGATGCCGGACTGAGCAACGTATGAGTGCGGCTTTCTCGGGGGTGAGGTAATGAGCGCCCAAGCACCAGTCCAATGACCGCCCAAACGCGCTCGTATTTTGCAGTGATATACTTTCAAAGTTTACTCAGATATAAACCCCCCTTGCACTCAGATGAATTCTTCAGGCTGGTCCCTCCGAGTATTTTTTGCACATCTCCCATTGTTACGATTTCTTCACCCCTCACTTCAACACGAATTTTAAGAACCATCATCATGCGTTTACCATTCATATACATCATCTTTCTGTTGTCATTACTTCCGGGTTTCTTTGCGGCTCCCGTTTCTTTTACCCTTTCGGTAGGTGTCGTTACAGACTCTGCTCCCTGTTTCTATAATCCTAACAGGATTCTTGTAGACTCACCTCTCTCGTGCTCTTAAAGAGGTGGGAGAGCCAAAGGAACTCACAAACCTCGCCCTCGGAGACAAGATCGGGAGTGGAGAATTTGGCACAGTTTACGGACTTGCTGACCCCAAACATTTTGCGAAGCAGTTCCAAGTCGGGGCGGACGAGGCCAAAGTAAAGAAAGAGGCACAGGTATTGAAAACACTGGACCAGTTCGTGGAATGGGGCTATACCTTGGTGGCCGATGGGAAAAAGCAGTACTGTATCATTATGCAGAGAGTGAATGGAAAACCTTTGGATAAGACGGCTCTTTTTAAAGCTGCTGATACAGAAACAAGACATCAGCTCATGCAGGAAGTTGCCGGAAAGGCTGCAGTAAAGGTTGCAGCAATTTGTTCAGCAAATCTGGTGCAGCACTGGTAAGCCATTCAGTGAAAAATCAGTGAGCTTATTGATAGCTGATTATTTGGGATTCTTGTAAACACTAGTGATACTCATATGGGAAACATCCTGGTAGAAGATGCCGGAAAGAAAGTCACCGACGTCGAGCTCATCGACTGGAGCAGCGCCAAGATTTTGAAGGAAGACGCGCCTCAGAAGACTGTCGAGGGCCTGGTGAGCATCTATCAACTTTGTAAAGTTCAATAGGACTAACATCTTGACGTAGACAAAGTGGATTGTTGCATGTATGGCGGCCATGTATGGGAAAGGCGCAAAGTCATCGTAAAGACAAGCAGAGTAGATGCTATACGATACAAGCAATACATTGCATGTATTTTGCTTCAATGTTCAATGTTCAATGATAGCGATAATGTCGCAGTTGGGATGTTCCAGAATTCATAGTTTGCAGTTTTGCGCCAGCGGTTGTATGTATGGCCACACACAGGATCAAATCGCTCAAGGTGGAGTGGATATTTAGAGTGGCACTTCCTTCAAAGGTATTCAAAGGGACAGTGAGATATTAAATAGTCAATGCGCACCGGCGGCCCGCTGCGGGGCGAGTTGAGTGCATGTTTTGTGTGTGTTTGCTTCTCTGTGGATTGAGCGCTACTCGAGCACTGCCGTTCTTTCGACGTAATTTCACTTTCGGCCAGTCTGAAAATCATCTCAATTTAGATATAAAAATACCTAAATTAATCCTATTCAATGAATTCTAACTAATATTTCTCATTCATGGCCGGTGTTCCTCAACGAAGCAATACATCGATGCTTCTAAAGTCTTATTTATACTCCAAAATCGACTTAATATGCCCGAAACATCTGATTGATAAATCATAACTCCTCGTTGAAGCTCTTAAGCCATTCCTATTCATGAATCTGACTCGGAATTCATAGGTTGGAAGAAAGATATAGTCAAAGTATTTCCGCAAAAAAAAAATCAACTGGATAGAATTTTAGATAATGACAACTAACTCCACGCACCTATTCGCGCCATCGTGCAAGGGACCCGCACTATCACACAAGTTCACGCAAATGCCTCACACTGCCCACACCGCCCTGGAGCAGCAGAAGCGAAAAGACTACCCTAGAGAAATTTTTAGGAATACTGTATTGCCATTATAATTAGAAATGATTATTAGCGAAGAGGAAGAGGAACTGTACCATTAAAATGATCAGCGACGCAAAGTCTGACAAAATCATCGATAATCTCAGCCTCAAACAGCCTTTTTACGGTTGTGCAAGTGGAAAATGCTGAAAGAAGTGTAAAAGTAACAATTCAAAAAAGCCAGACGTTTATTTTGAAAAAGTTAGCTGCTTTTGGGTGTCTCAAAGGAAATGAAAATTGAAAAGCCAGAAAAAGCGAAAGAAGTAACTAAGAATTTATATACAACAAGAACTTCTATCAGAGTAGTCATTTATTACGGTGGTTAAGATTTCTAGATTTGTTTTCATACTGTCGGGGTGCGCATGTACCAGGAAAAGGCTTTGATGTGGAGCTAGCTTTTTTACTTTTTACTTTTTACTTGTCCGAAGCCTGTAACAAGCTAAAAAGCGCAAAAAAATAAACAAGTAAAGTGCGAAATTACTGATACATGCAGATCCCTTGGTGTGACATGAGAAAGTATCCCAAATGCCTGTCGACACTGGAACCGCATAAACTATAGTACAACATCCATGTACATTATATTGGTATGGATGTGTTCTGATAGTGTCATTACCTTCTAGACAATTATTTTTAAGTCTTCGTCTGCTCTGTATGGGCTTTGAGTTTGCTTTGAGTTATAGCTCAACGCCCATAACTATTCGTGTTGATCAACGTGTCTTTAGTAAGGCAACGGGAAATTGACGTGCTTCTGCGTGCACTTGTGTATTCTGGGCGTTGGGGTGCATTCGCGTGCATATTGTATTTCTATTTCCGTGGCATATGAGCTCTAAAATCTTCATTATACACCGATTTAGCTTACGGAAGTTTCGAGACACTCATAGCTATATCGCTGCTTCAATAGAGCATAAAATATATTTGGCATGTATATCAGAGAATAACCCCATATAATGGGACAAGTTAGCTACACAGTCCATTAGAGTCATAGCTAAAACATGGAAACATTATTTCGCTGCTAGGCATGGGCCTCAAGTTTTAATTGATTTATACCTACGACCCTGTTTATAAATCTTCCCCATCGCTGAATAACAGGCTTGACGATCACCTCCCATTCCTTCCCTGCATTTTCTCCCGTCAATGGTTGGAACTCAAATATCTCTCTACTCCACTCTTTACAACTTTCACAGTGAATGCTGCCAGAGTTGCGAAGTACAACCTCAGCATTCTTATTATCTACTCGATGCTTGTTCTGTGATAAGTCACGTAACTCGAGATGAACGAGTGTTTCTGTAATGTAAAATAATATTGTATCAGTGAGATAAATATCAACATCAGTGAATCTTACCAAGGCGATGATGCATCGCTGCTTTTTCACCCAACAAAAATGGCTTTTTATCCACGAAAATTAATTCTCCATTAAATCCATCTCCTGTAGGGTAAACCCCATTAAATTCCACTCTCGTCTCTTTGCATTTTTTCCATCCTCGTTGCAATAGCTTGAACCGTTCTGGAACATCTTCACTGCGTCCCACCTTGAATTTCACAGCTGAGGACCTGGGATCTGAGTATCTTGTGAACAGGACTGTCTACAATGATAGACAAAAGTTCATACCTATGATTTTGATGGCATAGATGTAACCAGGTTTTTCTTTCGCTGAGGCTGGTTCCTCCATTTTGGCTAGTAATTTAGCCCGAGTCCGCGCTTGAAGGTCAGTCGTTATCCATTCTAAGAAATCACATGTTATGAGAACATGTAACATATAGCCGGAAGCTTCGCTCACCTGTGGTATGACTGGGCAATATACCAAACCTTATTGGAATTTCAATCTCTCTCTTATGAGTAGCACAGAATCGCGACATAAATTCGCCAACGACATCCTCCGAGTAGTCGCCGAGGATCTGAGGAAGTCGAGG
>JASFDH010002090.1:0-12040 GCA_036937195.1 Nidularia pulvinata | reverse complement strand
GGGATCAGGGCGGCGGGGAAGTTGAGCGTGAGGCAGGCGAAGAAGGTTAATCGGAATTCGTGGTGTCCTATTAAGTCGCCTTCGTTTGGGAGTGGCGAGCCGGAGGCGGGGGCGTTTTTGGATGCTGCTGCATCGGGGCCCCCGCCGCCGTCTGCCCCTGCGGTGTCGTCAACAGCAACAACGACGACGACGGAGGACAGGCCGTTCCTTCCCCCACCTCCTGCCTCCGCCCCTAGCGCACCAACCGCCCTCCCGCCCTCAAACGCGCCACAGACAAGATCATCCGTGCAGATCCTCGTATCAACGCCGCGCAAGCCATCGATTCTCACTACATCCCCGTCGCCGACACCCTCGCCCGCGGGGTCGCCGACGATGGTGCCCCCGTCGGTGGGGGTGGCGTGTCAGGCTGTGGCGTCATAGGTGCGGGTGGGGAGTGATGAGCGTTGGGATGGCTTTAGCATGTGCTTCGGCATGCTGGTAGATGAGCGGGAAGGTGTGCGGATGGGGAGTGGAAGTTATTGTTGTGGGGACGGTCGGGCAGGAAGGCAGGGAGGCAGCATATGACAGCGGCAGGTCATGCTAGACTCGACTCTGCCTCGAGCGGCGGCAAGCGCCCTTCCATCGTATCACGCTCCAGCTGTCTATCGCTCGCAGACTGGGAAAGCACGCCCATATGATTCAGAGAGCACGCTTGGCCCCATCAATCTATCTCGCTCTCCCGCGTTTTTTATATATATCGCTCCTAGCTTCGCGGTGGAGTGTACAAAAACCCCCATCCACCCACCCACCCATTAGCTCGACATTCAGCATTCAGCAATACTGGAGCATTGATATTGGGCTACCAGTTACTATCCGGGAACTACCCACTTACCCCGAAGCCAGGACAAATTTCGCTTGGCTCGGTGATATACATAGCATTCGGGACTCCTCAACTCGCTAGCTACATGTTTTTTTCTTCTTCGTCCCTCTTCGACTTTCTTTCCTGCGGTTCTTGTGATTAAAATTAATTCAAGTTCTCACTCTGTATCAATGGCCACTGTTTCTGCTCGTCCTCCGTTTCAGTTTCAGTTTCTCCCCCTCCGTCGTCGCTTTCGTCCTTCTGTCTGTCTGTCTGTCTTCCTTCCTGACTTTCCCCCTCCTTCCCTTGAACTTCTTTGCTGCTCTTGCTCAAGTGTATAAAAACCATTTATGTTGTTGGATCCGTTTTCTTCGCTAGGCTGGCTTTTCGAATTATTCCACTATCCATTCAATCATATCCGTCTATATATCTCATTCTCTTTTTTTTTTCACTTACACCTTTTATTTACGTTTTTCGGATGAACCCGAAAATAAACTGTATCTAAATTTGACATCTGTATAATACATGTGCGCTTGCGATTTGTTTCCTGGGTGGAGTGGGCTGGAGTGTTCTTTCGATTTCAGTTTAGCTTGATTGTTTCTTGTCAGGGATGTGATTGTCTGACTTTGTTTGGAGCGCAGGAGGAAGATAAACAACGCCTATTCTCGATTTAGAAGTGGCGGAAGTTCGTGTTGCACCTCCATGGCACCTATACATGGGCGTATCGGCCATGTACGCGGCGCAATATCGGGTGCTGTACGACCCGGAAAATATTAGGAAATTAAAAGAGGAATTTCACAGGTGGGTTATTTTTCTTCATCTTTCTACTGTTGCGCCACGGTTGACACCCAACCACCACAGGCCCCACCTGAGCATGGCGACGGGCATCCGGCCCGCCCGAGGTTCGCGCGGAAACGGAGTGCACCCGTATTGTGTTTCACTTCGTTAATCCCTTTCAATAGAAATGTAAGCCGCACAAAACACTGGCTTGATGGCTTTTTGGCAGAGGAATCACAGACGTCGGACGAAGATCGCCGACAACAGCCACCCCAGGTGCTCAATCTGTCGTGTTATCGCAGTAAGCGTGTCATAATGATACGGAGGACGCTTTAACTTATAATCTTCCCTCAGATCTGATTAATATTAGCTCCGCGCGTCTATGTGCATGCACAAATTTACAACGTCTCCTAGGTCATTGGCTTGGCGCCACTGGGTAAGTACACTTGCAATTCCAGCGACTTTACTTATTTCACTGCGATAAATAGATGACCTCCGGCACATAACCGTGCACACGCGTACGGGAGAACTACCCATGATTCGAACAACTGAATGTGTCTGAAAGCCACAAGGCTGTGATGCATGTGGGACGCAATGCTACGCCCGCGCACTCGCCGCAGCGCAGCCCACCGTCACGACCACAAGCTCCGCGTTCAGAATGTAGGAAGCCACGTTATTACGGAAGGTCCTGTCGATGGTAATGTACCTCCTGACCGTTTTAAACGATACTACTCTTAATGCGCTCCGGGATTTATAGCTCTGCGGAGGGCTCGGAGATGTTCGTTATCATCACTGACTTTTTTTCGAAGAATTAGAGGCTAATAAGCTTTCTTTCGATGTAATCTGTTCGGTAGCCGACGGCAATTATGCTGCGATGTGAATAAGGACGTGTGTGCTGCGGCAATACAAGGACCGGATGCTTGTGCTGTGGGTAAGCATCTCTCATTTTGCAGATATTCCCGTGCATTATCTGAAAATCAAAAGATATATCCCAGTGACTATTATTCATTGCCAGTGAATATTTCCTTGTGGAACATCATTACGACCTATTGAACATGCTACTGCGAATTTATCGCATAAATTCAGGAACAAATTCTTGGTGGCTGAGGGTGAATCCCGTATCATACATCGGGAGAAGCTCTCCTTCCCGGGTATGAGAAAAAGAAGGTTGCTCTGGTGAGTTTCGGATTAATCCCTTGAGGAAGATCAGTACGGACGCCGATATATCACCTCACAAGTGTATGGTGTCCTAATTTCAGTATTTGGCATGTTTATATTGCTCATAAAACCCACAGTGGAAATTTCAGGGTAAGTAAATGGACAGTGTAAGTCTTGAAGATACCATGTGGATCCGCTATATTTGAAACAAAGAAAATAAGCTCTTGAGAACAGCGAAAGGGGAGTCTTCAAACAGCGAGCCTGCGGAAATACCAGACCCCATCATGGATATTAAAAGATTTAATTCCTTTGCGCGTAGATTTCAGAGACAATTAGAATAGTTTCAATATCGGTTTAATCGCCCAGGCAAGTTCTGCTTTCTTCTGTCCTGATCAAGACGCGAACACAGTGGATCGCTTCCCAGTAAGACCGAGTACAGTCGAACCCCTCTTAACCTATACCCTTTGGCAAACGCTCCGAGCTGTGGGTTATGAGAGGCTACGGGCTATGAGGGGCTGAATTTGGTGCAAATGACAAGTTGGTAGTCACTCAAGGTTATGGATTATGAGGGTGGATGGGTTAGGAGGGTATGGGTTAAAGGAGGTTCAACTGTACATATTATGTGAATTCCATAAGCTACAAAAGTTTGTATAAGATTTCCTTCTGGTATCAGGTTCCTCAAATTCTTTTGTCACAGCATTCTGCTGCGAGACACTCAAAAGTGGAATACTACAATTTAGATGCTGAGCAAATTCTAGCCCTTGGTATGAGCATCTTCGTTTTTTTTCTACTATACAACACCTCCAGAAAAAAAAAACAGATCTGGTCTGTTTTCAACATTAAACACAAGAGAAACAGATCTATACAAACTAGCTATGAAAGTTACAACGCGAAAAAAGAATGTTATCAAATGCATGCTTCACAATAGAGAAGTTGAAAAACATAGCATGTAATAAGTAGATGTCGGTAGCCGGAATCGAACTGGCGGCTCCTCGGGTTTTCAAAGCAGAAGTCAAAACACCACAACGAGGTGATTTAACCCCTAATCGATACCGACATATAAGATATATACATTGGCTATTTTAAGATCCACTGGACAGAAATTAAAAAGAAAGGTGATCAAGCAAAATATTCATCAATAACACGTAAGCGCAGATCAAATATCCAATTACGCAAGTACTGTGACTGCACTCTTTTCCTCCTTACACCACGTTGCCTCCACCAACGATGTTGTTAACCCACTCGCTGTCTCTTCTTTCGTCGTGCCCTGTGTAAACTCTCCTTTTTCTATTTCCCTCGCTTTAAGTGTGCGTTCGAATTTTTCAAACTCGTATCCTGACCTTTAGTTCCTACTCAACGCTGTTAACTTCCTAATTCTGGACGCAGCAAGTCAGTAAAATACTAATTCTTACGTGACTACCGGCTTTGGCCTTTTTTTTTTTTGCACACTTAGGGAAACCCACTGGAGGACTGCTTTCTTCCGCCTTCACGCTGGTGTCGTTCTTCAGATGGGTACTGTCAAGTACTACTTTTTTCAGCAACGACTACTCTTTTCCAGAATCTGGAGTCCTCGATGCCGTCCCCTGAATTACCCCATTACGCCTCGGATTCCCATCGTTTCTAGGATGTTATTCTGCAAGTCTTAAAGCCATAAGCCGGTACGTACGTACCTCTTCAATCTCCTTCCGCAGATGGCGAATGCTTTGAATGCGCATCCAATTTTCTGTTTATTTATTTTTGCTACTCTGTCATCTGTGTAAATATCTTCACCGAGACTGCTGACTGCCTTGTCACTTTTAGGTCCACTGAGTCACTGGTTGGGCGACCTTCTAAATTCTGTTGTGGTGGCCACATGGTTCTCCTATATATAAAGCAGCTTGAACTATTCATCTTAAACGCTGCTGATCTTTCTCGCTGCTGCAAAGCTCTAGGACAAATTTCTGGTCTATCGATCTTCTTCAAGCTTTTGGACGACTTCGAAATTCGGACTACCAGCTAGCAAACATAGATCCCTTACTCGTAATGCTTTCTCCCTAACTTGAACTTGAAGTATTTTTTCTGGATACCGTCTCTGTTGAAGACACTCCTGCAGTCTCACAAATCTGCGGTCATCGGGTATCAATGCAGTACTTGAAGGCTGACACTCAGACGACCAAAATATCTAAACGTTGATAGTAAAAGCAAGACGAAAAATCAACGTCCTCGTGATGTGGAGAAGGACACCCAAATACTCGTCGACCGATGCACAAGGGCTAACCTCGACCAATCTTTCGTAGATAAAGCCGAGAAAATCTGCATACCTTCACGCAAGATCAAATCTTCTGGGTGTACAGACAATGCACACATCGGTGCACATATCGTTCTCGCTTGTAACCAAGCCGAACTCACCAAATGATCCCACAGGGAGATCGTAAAGTCGGTTGACCTAAGGTTACACGTTACAAGGCTCAGAGCAGCCGTTCAAAAACTGACGGTGAATCTGGACCCGGATACCTCACCTACGAAGAACGTCTTTACGAACTCTCGGAATCATGTTCAGCACATGTATAAGCTCCTCGGCCTATGTCCGCTCCTGATCTGGATTTGCGATGATATTGCCCAGGAAGCGTGGACTCTATTAGAAATAATGAGGTCCAAGAGGAATAAGGTTGATGCCGTTGCTGCAGGCTGCATCTACTTCACTTGCCGTTTACTTGGGCTGGGAAAATCTTTCGACGAACTGTGTGACGTTTTCGAACGTAATACAATATATCACAAAACATCCCTTCAGAGAACTTACAAGTTTCTTGACGGTGAGAAAGAAACGCTATGTAGTGAAGCCGCAGTGGTTTCAGGATGGTTTGGCCGACCTAGATCGTCTGATACCCTTTCCTTGACGGCGTAGTACCCAGATACCGCACACTGCCTACATTGACGTCAGTTAAGCCCGGCTGTGATGCACTTCAACTTTCACTCACCTAGGTTATATGCCTTTCGACGCTGGATTCACTGGAATAATATCTTCTTACTGCTATTCTAGTATAAGAGGTGAACCAGCAACTTCTGACATGGCTGTATAATTATGTTTTATGTGCTCTCAACCCTTGTATTCTGACTCCTTCTGCTTGTTAATACGTCGTTCTTGTTATCAGCAATCATACTGGACATTGTATCAAAGATACAAATAATCGCAGCGATGCTATCGTCCAAAGTGCACTTTCCAGATCATGCATCCGCACGTTATATACACGTAGTGTCCAGTGGTCCATGATAAACTAAGCAAGTAATACAAATGCATAGATAAACGCCCCACCCAGGTATCGCGTGCGTACACAGTGGAGGTAGGGAAGAACTCGTGCAATACACACGTCGAGTCAAAAAACTAGCTTTGGTGAATGTGCTATGAAACCAAAAGCTAGTATGATTGGTGGTCAAGAGTCACAAGTAGTTATAGTCCAGGCATCGTAGATTATAAGAGTGCCTAATAGTCGTCGCCCCGGCTGACGACCTCTTTTACCGTTGGGCGGAGGAGGATGGTGTGCTCCTGTAAGGAAATAGCATGAGAGAGAGCGGAGGAAAGAGAAGACGAAGAGTAAGTGGCTGAAAACACGAAACATAAACAGAGAAAAAGATAAGCAGAAGACGGCGCAGTGAATGATGATGGCATGAAAAGAGGATGCGAAAGGGGATAAAAGACAAATGATTGAGAATTGGAAAACGAAATAGGCGAAAAAGAGCAATGTGGAGAAGTAGAAGATGAAGACATAGGCACCAAATATTGAAGAAGAGGGAAGAGCAAAAGCCTGACAGTGAATGGCCGCTAGGAAGAGTAAAGGATGAAAAAAGAATAGCGGACGATGGTAAGGTAAGGGCAAAAGACGAAGAACAAAGGCAAAAGACGACGAAGGGAGAACAAAATATGAAGAGCATAGTAAGGAGGAAGAACATGGAAGAGGGGAAAAGACAGAAGAGGAAGAGGAATAGGGAAGGAAGAAAAACTCACAAACTGAGCTGTCATCGACCCCCGCTGGTCGAAGAGCGGGTAGTACTCCTGCACAATGCCTTGTGATACGAGGTGATTGAGCTGCATTATCGTCGAAGCCCATGGGGTTACCATGGGGTTACGATCAGGAACATAAGGTAGTGAAGAAACAGAGATCAAGATCAATAAAAGCCAAAAAGGGCCAAATCAATGGAAGAGGACAGGAAAAGGGTGAAACAAAGTTAGCTTGTATCTCCAGTACGCAAAGTCCAGAAAGCATACGCACCCCCAGAATGTACTTGCTCTCCCCAGCATGCTCGAGGTACCGCTGACAGAATGCGAGCGTGCCAAAGTTCTTATTGATGGCTTTGAGAAGGGATTTGGCGCTCGTGAGCCTAGTACGGGACATCAAGTTTTGTTTAGGATTCTAAGATGGTTGAATAGCACGTACCGAAGAGGGACGTTTGGCGCGTTAACTTTGCGTGCAAAGTGCGAGCATTCGCCCTGTGGACAGATATGAGAATCAGGAATTGTTCTTTCTTCCCAAAACAAAGCACAAGACAAGACAGATGCAAAAGCAAGGACACGAAGAAACGCGACTCACCCCTTCCACAGTTCTCCCCCTCCCCGTCGACCCAAAAGTCTCAATCGCAAAGTATTCTCCCTCCTCCATCTTGCGCTGGTCGTCGTTCTTCACCAGCAGGATCGACTTGTCTCCATGGATCTGGTACCGGAGGATTGAATGGCCCGAGAGGTTCTCGATAGCCTTTACTGTACAAGGAGGAAGAAAGAGCGAGTTAGGCCAGGAAGGTTTACAGAGAGAAATACAGAGAGGGAGAGAAGGAGGAAGGACATACCTGGATACACTCTCCCATCCACCTCGACCTCGTACGACTCCATTGTTTCTTGGATTGCACCTGCGATTTCGCCTAGGCGCGCATCGATGCCTGCTTCCTGTTAAGGTGGTGATAAGAGATGAATATGGAGACTAGATGGAAATGGAAGAGAGGACGCACCCGCACGCCGGTATTCGTCGCAGCTTTGACAGCCTCCAGAAGCACGTCGTATGTCGGCTCGAAGTTCATTGTGAAGGCTGAGTCGACGATGCGTCCTTTGACGTGCACGCCGAAGTCGACTTTCATCACATCGCCTTTTGAGAGCACTGTACATAAGACCCCATGAGCACTGCTCTTCTAATAAAACGAAGAAGTAGAAGGCCACGTACCCGTTGTATCACTCGGCTTCGGTGAATAATGCGCGGCACAATTGTTCAAATTCAAACCAGTGGGGAACGCGATGCCCGCCTCGAGTCCGTCCGCCTCGACGAGCGCGCGCGTACCCTCCTCAATTGTATCCGCAATCTCCTTCAGCGTCATCCCCGGGCGGATGTACCGCTGCGCATGCTGGCGCACCTGGCGATGCACCTCGGCGGCCTTGCGGATGTTTTGGTACGTCTCGACGGGGTCTTGCAGGACCGCGCGCTCAATGTGCCGCTTTTCTTCGGAGGTCGTACGGGCGAGATTGCTGGAAGAGAGGAAGGGGTTGTTAAGATAAGAATTTTCGGGTATGATGTGGACATGCGGCGCGTACTCACTCGTCTTTGTATGGCTGTATCTCGCCCTCCGGATAGATCCCGTCCGGGAAGAACTTAGAGAGCCCTATACGCGGCGGGTCAGACTGCTGCAGCTTCTTCTTCTTGGGTTTCTTTTTCTTCTTTTTTTTCTTGGTTTCCCCTACATGACTTACGCATCAGGATAGCATTTCGCATGAGGAATTCACAAACGTACCGGCACCCGGAGTATCAGCAGGCGCATCGTCCTCGATCTCATCGTCCTCTTCGTCGGGGTCTATGGGATGATTTTGGGGCACGGGATCACTGGCGGGGTTGGCAACGGGGGGCATGTCTGTGTATGTACAGAAGGGGTGGCAGGCGCTGGTGGGTAAGGAGAGCCCAGATGCAGGGAGCTGCTTTCCCACATCATAGCCGTAAGGGATCAGGGGGAGGCGTAGGCGCGTTTGACGCGCCTTGTATCTCCACCACAATGCTACTCAAGCTCTCAATTACCGCCTGTATGTATCTGTCCTGACTATCTTTTGAGCTTTACAATATCTCATACTACAGATGGCTTTAGCTGATTTCGAAGGATGACGAATCTGCATTGGACGCCCAACCTCTCTTATTGAATTTTCGTTACGGTGTCTAGATGTCTTTTCAACATCACCAAGTGAGTCCAATCCTTCTTTCACTGATTTTGGCTCATTATTCTGGCTCTTTCGGCTTAGACGAGGTGAATCCACCTTGAACAGTCTAAGGTTTCCATGGAATTGTCGCGTCGTGTCGTACGAACATATATTCAAGCGATCTATGGTTCTTGCATTTTCAAAATGTATTTTTTGAAACATTTAATTCTGTTTTCGGATCTCGACGACGTAAACTATGCCCAGAAGGGTGCTGAATAAAGTCCTCCCATTGAGGCCTCTATGCCCGTGCGGTTCATACTTTCGTGTCCGAAGGTCTTTTCAACATCGACGAGGCTTCGTACGTTCACCATTCTTTCCTGCTTGTGGTCCCCTACTGAACTTCATAATCTGACAGGGACTTCCAAAGGTCCGGTCTGTGTGCACTCGCTCAGTGGTTCACGAAGGAAAGGAGACGCCATTTGGTCGTTCACTTCTATCCTCTACGATGCAGCACTTTCCGAAGTTTTGGTCTGAGTTTCTGGGTCTTGACTTGATCCAAGGACGAAACGAACTTCCTCAATCTTATCTGGCACAATGTTAACTTCCTCGCGGAAGAACCAAATGCCGAACTTGAGCTCCCTTGTTCCGATGTCAAAGTTGGCGCCTTCATGTCTGCTCTTCCTCGGCTTCCCGCAGCGTCGTGCTTTAGTTTTGTAACATCCCATTATGTTCTCGCATTGGCGCCTATAAAGTCAGACTTCGCGCCCCAGCTCATTGCCATCACTTTACTTCGCCCGTGGAGCCACGTCCTCTCTCCGCACAGAACTCCATCATTCTTATTCGAGGGGTAGCTGCTGCTCGAAGATTCCTTGTGTGGAATTCCGGGGTTGAGACGCCATGCCATGAAACCTGCTTCTAGTCCTTATCGATGTTCAGCGGATTTCATTATTCGCACTGGATCACTCAAACGGCTCAGCCAGTCGCCTGGCGGCATTTATGACGCTCTTACTGAGGGTAGAAATTCAGTTTAGGGTTCCTTGTCCTCGAGCCAATCTGCCTCCATCTTCGAGCCATTGCACAATCCGTCGTGATACTTCAAAGACCAGTTCGGCGGGTTGTACCCTCCACACCAACAGAGTCCGGTATCCGCATTGGTTGTGTTTGTCGTGGCACCGGAAAGCTTGAGGCTGCTTTAGGATAGGAAGCCTATGGTAACCAACAATCGACCCTTCCGTCGCACTCGAAACGCATTCCATCTCTCGCGCTGGTGTCGAGGAGTAGGCATGATATCGTGCACTGCTCTTTGTTAAGACACTGTCTTCCCAGTTACGCGTAGGAGACCGACTTGCACGAGTGGATGGTTTGTATGATCGTCATGGATGCAACATACGAGATGCCCTAGGATGCAGAGTATATGGCGGCGCCCAACCTCTGTTGTTCATTGCATGTGTGGATGACGACGTGGTTGTTATCCACCCACAGCAGAGCGTGCTCTTTCCTCTACGGGCGCACAATTTTTTCCACTACCCCTTCGTGGTTTCAGACTATCTTATAGGAACATAGTACGTCCTACAGTTGTTGTTACATTATAATCCTAATTCTCGTGATTTAGGTCATAGGGTGTCTGTTTAGAACTAGTTTCTGTAGACCTACCGTACTGTTGGAATACTCATTCAGATGATATCGCTTTTATAAATGTTTTCCGTGTATATCCAAAACCAGATGATGCCTGAAGCTCTTTGAGTCGGCCTTTGTCCTGAGCTCTGCGCGCAAATTCTAGGCCAAAAATTCTAGTATGTTCCCTGATCTTCCAACCTGAGTTCAGCTCGTAACTCTGACCCTTAGACAACAGCAGGCTTACGTTTGCTCATATCACAGAATAATGAACAACTTCCATTAGTCCCCTGCTTTTTTGGAGCAATGTCTGCACAGATGATCTCTCGCTCTTGCGTAATTCGATGGATCGTGATATCCCGACAACGACGGTTATTCTAAAAATGAGCGCCTTGTTGTGTCTCGTCCAAATATTCTCTAGGACCATGCTTCACGAATCGTCCGGTTCAACTGACTCAGTGACAGGGCTGAATGAACCTTAGCGCTATCTTTTGTTTCTTCTCAATCTTATCTGGCACGACGTGAATTTACTTACGGAAGAAGCTTTGGGCGAATCTTCTCAGGAGTCTTGGTATCCCTCACTTCTAATTGTTCTGATTCCTCGAAGCAGCTGCTCTCCGGCGTCTACGCAGCCTCACGGTGTAATATCACAACGCTCTCGCATCCAGTGCCTATAAATTTAGAGCTTAATCCCCACTTGCTGCCCACTTCTCACTGCGCCCGTGGAGTCACGTCCTCTCCCCACACAGAACTCCGTGGTTCGTATTCGAGAGGTGCTCTAGCCGCTCGCGGATCCGTCATAGGCCTTACGGTGAGCCCTTCACCTCTGACATTCGCATTTTCGTTGGCTGAGTGATTATTCACGGTTCAGTGCAACGTGTTATAGGCTCATGAGGTTGAAACGTTCGTCATGAACTCTGCTCTCTATCCTTATCGATGTTCAGCGAATTTCACTATTCGCACTGGGTCGCTCAAACGACGCAGCCAGTGGCAGGTTCGCCTGGCGGCATGCACGCGCTTATTCCAGATGCGGTGTAGTAACTTCCGAGAGAAAGCACCTTTCAGGCCCTGCTAGCAAGCGTGTTCTAAGCTGTTCTTTTGGTTTTGGCATGATATCTGAAAACATGTATACGGTGTCAGGGACGTGAGGTGCTTGTCGTGAAGACTTGCAGTTGGTCTCCATTCATTGAACAGTGCATAATATCTCCCACTTGATTGGTGTCCGGGAACGGGTATGCTAGTATGCGCCGTTCTTCTGTGGAGATTTCTTGTCTCCTCAGTTAACCTCGAGAGGTGTATGCAGAATGAACAGTGGTGGTTGGTATGAGTGCCGTGGATGCAACATACGAGAGGTTGTGGGACACGGAGTATATGGCGGCGTTCATCGTCAATTGCTCATGGCATACGTAGACGATAGTGTTGCTGTCGTTGATGCAAAGCAGAGCATGCTCTTTTTCGCGAGTGCACAATTTTTTCCACATTGCCCTCAGGCTTCGCGGGGTCGGAGGTAC
>JASFDH010002089.1:0-12040 GCA_036937195.1 Nidularia pulvinata | reverse complement strand
GGAGCCCGTTCGAAAAGATATTGTCTTTATCCTCTGCAACTCTGGCGAAGGGAGCCATAGATTATAATTTAAATCTTACACTCTTACTTAGAGGGTCTCACGGGACGGGGAAATTTACAGTGGCGTCATGGGTCGCGCAGCAGTTAGGCATGCATTTATTCGAGGTAGGTTGAGTATATCGTCTACCATTCCAATCGTGTCTAATTCGAGCTTCTTCGTGTAGATCAACTGCTACGATATCATTGGAGAGAACGACACGAAGACCGACGCTACTCTTAGAGTCAAATTTGATCAAGCCAGAAGTTGCTCTCCATGTATGTTTGTGCTGAGGCATATTGAAGCACTATCGCTCACAACACAAGCCCTAGAAGCGGGTAAAGGTACATTCAAGTTCATACTCCTTCACTATTTATACTAATTCCGAATCCAGAGCCAGCTATAGCAAATACTTTGCACGAATGCATGGATGAAGCCCAGCGGAGTTGGAATATCACAGGCTACCCCGTTATAATCGTCGGAACAACTGGCGAATCTGGACGGATACCTATGAGCATTCTCTCATACTTCAAACACGAAATCGTCTTTGAGGTGTGGAATTTTCTTGCCTCTGAATTTAGAAGCCCTTACAATGATTGACCCAGGCCCCGAATGAAGGAGAACGAGAAGAGATCTTGAACTGCCTGCTCAAAGACAGCTTGATAGCACCCGACGTTTCGATCGCTAGCTTGGCAGTCCAGACCGCAGCGTTAGTGGCCGCAGACCTTGTCGATCTCGTTTCTCGTGCTAGATCAATAGCCATTGAGCGTGTTATCAGTGTCACGTATGTTATTTTTATCGACGCGCGTTTATCACTCGGGCTTGACTTCTTTTTAAATTGCAGACAATGCAAGTCAGTGCACCTGGCGCAAGCTGGAATTTTATTAACAGCAACAGACTTCGACGTGGCGCTGGGGAAGGCAAGAGCATCGTATTCAGAGAGCATAGGTGCTCCGAAAATTCCTACAGTTTCTTGGGATGATGTCGGAGGCCTCGCTCATGTTAAGTCTGACATCCTCGATACCATCCAGCTACCTCTCGATCATCCTGAACTTTTCGCTGACGGGCTGAAAAAGCGATCAGGTATGTGCCTTTGTGTAGGGAACAGCGGCGATAACCTCATTCCCATCACACAGGCATCTTGCTTTACGGACCGCCTGGAACAGGGAAAACTTTAGTAGCCAAGGCCGTGGCTACTTCTTGCTCTTTGAATTTCTTCTCTGTCAAAGGTCCCGAACTGCTTAACATGTACATCGGAGAATCGGAGGCAAACGTACGAAGGGTCTTTCAACGCGCTCGAGATGCAAAACCTTGCGTCATTTTCTTCGACGAGCTTGACTCTGTGGCGCCCAAGCGAGGGAATCATGGCGACTCCGGCGGCGTCATGGACCGTATTGTCAGCCAGCTACTCGCAGAACTTGATGGGATGTCAACTGGAAAATCTGGAACTGATGTATTTGTCATTGGTGCAACCAATCGACCAGATCTTCTGGATCCAGCTCTTCTACGTCCTGGACGGTGAGCCATTGGCAACACACTACTACCAACAAATTGTAATTTGATTCTTGCAGATTTGACCGTATGCTATATCTTGGGGTCAGTAACACGCATGAAGCACAGCTGAGCATCCTGGAAGCATTGACAAGGAAGTTCCGGCTTGTTCCTGACCTTGATTTGCGGCGTCTGGCTGAACAATGCCCCTTTAATTATACGGGAGCGGACTTCTACGCGTTATGCTCCGATGCGATGCTGAATGCCATGTCTCGTAAAGCAGAGGAGTTGGAAAGTAAAATAGGTATGCGATGTTCTTTTGATGGTCTTATTCGCGATGGTTGGTTAATACAATGTTTTATCAGCGGAGCTAAACAGGCGTCCAGGACCTTACAAGCATCCTCACCCTCTGACTCCACAATATTACCTGGCGGAACTAGCCTCAAGTGACGACATCACTGTATCTGTGTCGCAAGGAGATTTCGACCTTGCGCTTAAGTCTCTCGTTCCAAGTGTGAGCCAAGCGGAAATGGATCATTACGCGCGTATCCAGCGCCGCTTTTCAAGAGATGTCACAGTGGACGAGGAATCGGATTAGAAACCTCTATACATTCGGGACTACATAGGATAGCGTTCTCGCTCGGTATGTAAAGTGTATATCATAAATATCTACAGTGATGCTGATAATCAGAACCATCTACTAGGTTTGATCCCAATCTTGTCAAACATGTCCTTGACACCGCTGGCTACAAATGCACCGATAGCCGTGGAAGACTGAAGCTTGACTGGTGCCCCGATCATCTCGAATCTTTGGGTGACATTGCCGTCAGCATTGGATCCAGTGTTGCGAAGTGCTGATAATGGCGACACTTACCTGTATGCAGTCTTTCCATCTATCAAAGTTTCTATGCGGAGTGTAGGCTCTGTCAAGTCC
This sequence comes from Nidularia pulvinata, assembly GCA_036937195.1. Classification (NCBI taxonomy): domain Eukaryota; kingdom Fungi; phylum Basidiomycota; class Agaricomycetes; order Agaricales; family Nidulariaceae; genus Nidularia; species Nidularia pulvinata. Next base: position 9,579 of record JASFDH010002089.1, on the reverse strand, counting down.
TTTGTATCGATTTCTATCGAGGACCTAAGTAGGCAACTTTCAATGGAAGGAAATGACATTTTCAATGAATAGACAGCATACCATTTCACGTTTCCTTCTGGTATGTATCTGAGCACACGTTCCTGCGGGATTTCAACAGTAACTTTGACAAGTTCTGGACCTGCTTCTGTAGCAAGAACATCTGTACGCGTCCTCTGCACCATATGATCGCTTTGCATGCGAAGGGTGCGTATGAAAGGTACGTAGAACATGTTCAAGGGACTTGTCGAGAATTCATAGACGGTATGCAAGTCAGCATTCTGGGGGTTGAACTCAATAGCAGCGAATTCGTGACGATCGCCAGAAAGAACGACGACGTTCGGGACTGTGTGGAAGGCTTCCAGCAAGCTTGATTTCTCAGTCGGAAAGCCTGCCCAAGAATCCATGACCGCATCGTGGCCCCATAGTGAGGTGAAAGGCACGGAAGAAACAACGAACTTGAACGTCGATGTTCCGTTCACCTACATATCTTTTAAGAAACTAGAATGCTTCACCAAAATGAACTAAAACGCACCCGTGATAGCCAATCGTAGAGGGCAGCCAGCTGTGTGTCTCCGAGCATAGTGCGTGTAGAGAAATCGTCTCCAACCTCTGAGCGATATCTACGCGTATCCATGACGAAGAAGGCTACGTCCCCATGTCGGAACTCGTAGTAATGCTGGCCCTGAGCTAACGAATCGTAATTGGCGTCAGCATTGTAGATCTTGAACGCATCTACTGCATTTTGATAGGGAGCAGTATCGTTACTGTTGCCACTGTAATTATTAATGAACTGTAGATATGTTGGTAAATCAGGGTATTCTTATAGAACGAAATATTCACCTCATGATCATCATATGTGTGGAAAATAGCTAATTATAATTCAGCAAATAAGACTTCATTAGAAGGTTGAGCCACTCACGCAAATGCTCGTATATCTTCCTGAAGCTATCACTCTGGTAATTGCGCCTGTAAAGACGGCGATACGCTTCTTTGTCGTCTCCAATATATATAGGAACATCCGCGTAGATGAAATCCCCCAAGAACATTAGGAACTCTGCCGGGGGCGGAGGTGGAGGGGACACGGCCGCCACTTCAGGAGTTGTGAGAGTCTCGAGTAGATCAATGGGAATTGCAGTGTCTTGAGGTTCCGATGAGGCTGTCTGAGAGGAGAGGCCCTCCTGCTCATTCGGCTCAGTTTGATTGGGCACGACTTGCGATGGCGGAGGAAACAGGTAATTGGACAATAGGTCAAAGCCAGCTATATTTCGCCGGTGAAAGGGACCCATGTAAGGGAAGTTGGGCATGATGCAGGAAGACACTACGAAGCGGAAGTGGTTTCCGCTCGCGAGACGTGGATCGGGGAAAGTGTGGAAGCGGATGGGGTATGAGGGATATGAGAGAATAGTTTTGTTTGGCGTAGATAGAATATCTGGGAAAGAGTAAGTCAGTGTGTTTTCGTTATTCATTTCGAGAACTCACATTCATATGAGGTAGATGGCCAGAGATTTGCAAGTTTCACCGTGTCCACCCAGTCCAACTTCTCCTTAAGAGTGATTGTTGGTCCGTCATTCCAGGATGTTAAGGACTCAACGCCCTTGCTTTCTCTCCAAAGTAATAGTAGGTTGTGATCATCGGTGGAGTTGGAAGGAGGATATCTGACGACGATTTTGGCACTGTCTGGGTAAACGGCGCCCACGCGCGTGAAAGTAACATCGGATGCGGTATCCAAAAAGGGCGTAACTGCGAGGTCAACGGATGCAATCATGAGGAGCGTGTTGATAAATAAATTCGTAAGTTGTACACGTCGAGAAGTCGTTGGAGTAGAGAGTAGAACAGCGCGCAGGGAATCCCGAGGAGAAACCCCCGGCTGTAAGATGTATGTTAGCTATATAAACAAGGAAGTACGGGGAATGTACCTTTTCAGCTGGTGAGACAGATTGTTCGCCCTTTTCTACGATTACATTGGGGTGGTCCGACGGGCGCCATAGCCATGAGGACACCAGATAAGCAAGATAGAGTCCGGGAAGGAGTGGCTTTCCCAAGCGACTAGGAACCTACGATTACAGAGCGGTCAGCGCGCTTTGGAGGCCGGACATCTGATGTGCTCACCACTCTGAGGAAGACATATGCCACAAAGCGAAAGAGACAGGAGAAGACGGTAGATAGGTACGCCAACGAACTCATCTGGCAGGAACGCACACCAGAGTGAGAGAGCCGTAGAGATGTGTTGAGAGCGATGCTCGATAGGATACAGGGATGTTGAGGATATAGTACAAGTTACAAGAGTGAGGGAGTAAACGAGGACACTATTGTTGGCGCAGACTATTACGCTCGGTATGATGATGGCATCTGGAATTGATCGCAACCATGACATCACCCAATTCTTGCTGTCAAGAGTTGAACAACTCGCAGACATACTGTCTTCAACAAACGATCTTGTTTGTATCATGTATTCACCACTATAGTTACTCTACTAATCCAGTCTACCATCCTTGATCCGCTGCGCCATCTCATACCCATATGCAAAGTGCGACAGACGAGCGTCGATGATACATCCCTAAGAGTGAACAAGCATCGGTATACCAAAAGAACAAATGGCAAGGTTTATTTACCTGTTGGTCGTATGCTGAATAGCCATTTCAGCCATCCGAAAGTTTTGGATAAGCATTTGCGCACCTTTCAGCTCATCGTTCAGCTTGGCGAGTTCTACTACTCGCTTCACGATACTTTCTCCGGCCTCTAGCTTTTGATCCGGGAATTCCATCTTGTCCTCCAGAAGAACATTGACGATCACTAGCTTCATATTGGCATTGGTCATGCCTATGAATGCCGTAGTTCAATGCTCTGACGCTCTACTCCGCAACTAGCTTTGCACCTGGATCGCTCACTATCACAGTGGAAGACTCCAGAACTTTGTCAGCCTTGTATCCAGTTTCTTCTTCCAGTTCACGGATTGCTGCTTGTTCAGAAGTCTCATTCGCGTCGATGAGCCCTTCATTATTGGCGATAGAATATAGTCAATCAACTAATATTTGCAAGGTATGAATATAGCGCACCAGCTGGCAGCTCTGCATTTATTTGGCAAAACACACTGGGTCAAGACAAACAATAAATATTTCAGATATCATACCGATTATAATCTTATCGATTGGAGGACGGTATTGCTCGATCACCACAGTTGAGAGAGGAAATGCATTAGTCTTGGAACGCAGTATGGCAAGAATAGCCACAGCTAAGACGGAAGAATAGACACCGGTCACATTCACGACGAGATATTTCAGAGAGACAACGATGCCAACCATCGATTCCTGTGGACTTGCGAGTCTTTCGTTCAGCGCATTCCCATAGCCGCTTTGTTGGAATTCAGCAAGTGAACTGCGATAAAGCTATAGGATTGAACCTCCTTGCCCTCCGCATCAGCATATGTGATCCTTTTCAAAGTTATCCACCTAGAGAACAACACAGTGAAAACTTGTCAGTAAAAGGGTCGGCAGTAATTAGGACCAGAGACTTACTTGGCATCCGCAGCGGACATCTCTGTTGAAGAGAGCACTCTTGGATTAGATGTCATGATTCTTTTATGGCATGTGCTACGATTCAGACAATGTGGCGTGCACTTAGATATATGGAGCGCGGCGACGCGAAGGCGGGAGAGTGGCATGGCCCGTGTAGACAGATTGACGTCGATGTTGAGTTCAGCCGGCTTTTGGCTTCCCATCATAATGTCAGCAAACAACCGGTACGTTTGACTTCCCCATTGTAATTTAAGCAGCTGCACACCATTGGTAGACTCTCTACAATATTTACTAGGATTCTGTTCCCGAACAAGTGCCACCGGAGCTGCCCCCATTTCCCACGTATTTACTGGAGTTTATCGCGCTTATACTGCAGTTACACCTGGGCGAGCATGGCAAATTCGGAACAAGCAGGTAATGCCTACAATTTGGTTATGTCATGTTAACATCTTCTACTACGTTATCCTAGGCACATCAAAGAAGCGCGCCGCCGCGGATACAGACGCGAAAGCCAACCCTTCCAATAAAGTCGCGAAAAGTACAGTATACTTACACCGTGTCAATAGCCAGCTATTCATAATACACGAAAGTACATTCTTTCTTCAGTAAAACCCCATCCAAATCCAAAGAAGAATCAGGGCCTTTCAAGTGGCTCGAATCTCTAGGAGAGCCTCGAACTTGCCTTCATGGCATTAACTTGACTCCTAAGAGCTCGAAAAAGGTGGCGGCGTTCGATCTAGATGGAACCATCATCAAATCCGACTTTACGAACAAGATTGCAGTTCCTCAGTGGGAATGGTGGAGGTCTGACGTTCCCGCAAAGTTGCAAGAATTATCACAGTCAGGGTAAGCCGCCTCTGTGTTTACGTTCTCACCGTATTCAACTTAGGTCTTGTCTGCCAGCTATGCCATTGTCATTATATCTAACCAAGGCATAAAGCTTGCCGCCTTGAAAGCCTGGAAGCATAAAATACCTTTGATTGCGGCTGCTGTGAGTGCACTACGTTGTCGATGCCTTTCTTTTCGCTTACTGAATTCTCTCCTCCTTAGTTACCCACTGTCCCTTTTCGAATTTTTGCTGCCACTGCAAAGGATAAATATAGGAAGCCTATGCCGGGAATGTGGAATGAGTTAGAGCGCATATTTCGTGATGACGGCGTGGAGATAGGTGTGCATTCATGCATTAGATGTTTCCATTACTCATTGATAACTCTTAGATAAAAGTCTTTCGTTCTTCGTAGGGGATGCTGCTGGCCGTCAATATCCTCGTGGCAAGGAGGATTTCGCAAGCACCGATAGGAAGTGGGCTATTAACATAGGCTTGTCATTTTCAACACCAGAGGTATGTTTCACGAACCTCTTTGCACCCGAATCCTCTACATTTACTAATTATCAAATTGCAGGAGTACTTCCTTGGTCTTCCGGTGCATAAGTCCATTTCCTTGCCAGGATTTCATGTCTCTTCGCTTCCAAATCGTTGGTGGACGCGTCTTTCTTATTGTCACACGTCGACTGATCACTACAGTACAGTGCCTTTGTTCACGCCCTCCTCGTCACCTGTGATGCCGAATCCTCCTACGAAAGAAATCGTCCTATTTGTTGGATACCCTTGCTTGGGGAAATCATCTTTTTTCCATCGTTATTTTAAGCCGGAAGGCTACGTGCACGTTAATCAAGATACCCTGAAGACTCGTGCAAAATGTGTTAAAGCTGTGGAAGAAGCGTTGGAAAAGGGTCAAAGTTGTGTCGTTGGTCAGTGCCGTCTCATTCAATTAAACCTCTGCTTTATCAATCCTACATAGATAATACCAATCGCGATCAGTCTAATAGAAAGTTCTATGTCGACATTTCTAAGAAGCTTGACATTCCCATACGGTAAGATATATGTAATTCCCCTTACAGTACGTAGCTAATATCCGGAGGAAGGTGCTTTTTGTTTACTGGAACAATGGAGCTTGCATGGCACAATAATTTATATCGTGCTTTTAATCAACCCCCTTCCGTGGCTGCAAGAGAGGTAATTATCCAAAATGAAACCATGCTAGTATCACTGCCTGATTCTTGAATGTAGCCAAAGCGGGAGCTAGTGCCGTATATGGCATTCACCGGCTTCCGCGATAATTATGAAGAGCCTCAGCTCAGTGAAGGCTATTCAGAAATCAAGAAGGTCAACTGGGTGTTTGAGGGCACGGAGGAAGAGAGAAAACAGTGGTCCATGTGGCACCAGATAGATGGCAAGTGATATAAATCACTTACTAGAACGCCAGACGACTGTAATCGAATGATGACCATACCTTATAATTATATCCCCAGAGTGTCTAGCTAGATGGAATGCATGATCTTTCATAGATATCCTTGATTGCTCTATATTTGTATCTATTCGCGTGAAATAGTCTTCAAAATAACGGCATATACCATTCCATTTCTCTGAATTTCTAACTTCACCTGTGTCCTTGCCTTTTATATTTAACTAGCGGCGGCATCAAGATAATGAACGTCGGAACACGCTCGTAGCTTCTCAGCTGCTTGTTCAGGAGTGAGATCGCGCTGAGGTTCAGCCATGAGTTCGAAACTACGTTCGTTCGTCAGCCCAAAACAGGTTTACATATCTGATCGGGACGGCTTACCCGACTAAGAACTTCCTAATGGTGGCATTTCTCAGCAGAGGTGGGGTAAAGTGTAAATGTAGATGTGCAATATCGTCATGTTCATTCTGCTCTGAGGAGGACGCCGGTGTCGGACGTTGGTGTATTCCCATGGAATATGCGAAAGAGCAAGAGAAGAGATTATCGTAACGTTTAGTCACTTTAGAAAGAATATCGGCAAACGCGGTCCTCTCTTCAGAAGTGAGTTGAGATATGGAGGGAATATGGCGTCGGTACGGAAGGACTGAAAATACACAGTGAGCATCAGAGAGAGCTTTATAAAGTCGACTAAAATCACCAAGAAGTTCGAAAGGCCAGGTCGCCCACCAAGGAACAAGAGCAGCCCAAGACTCGTTTTGAGCAACCATGCGAGGTTGGCCTGCAATTTTCAACTCTATTTGAGCATAATCGCACAATAAACAAGGTAGGCCTAAATCATGGAAATATTTAGTCGGGACTACGATGATTCCTATGAAGAGGTAGACTGACCTTTGGGACCTGTGGGCGCATCCTCTGAAACAGAAGTAGTCGTCTCAGAATATTTCCGAAGTGATGTAATTTCTGTTGCAGGGATGGTGGGCACACTGGAAGTCGACCACACTTGTCCATGTGGATGGGGATTGGAACAACCCATCATAGAGCCTTTGTTCTGGAAAACATGTCAGATTGCAAGCTTCTGAAATGAAAATACAGGATCAACCTCGAATATCTGAACATACTTGATGCCCTCTTGCTTTCCTCTAGTTTCATATATCCTAACCCATTCGTCTATGACACGTTCTATGTCTTCCAGAGATAATCGGGCCAGTGTAAGATCATGCCTTGGATGAAAGATCAAAACATCGCAGGCGCCTTGAACAGGTTCCGCGGTCAGGAGAGGGTGGATAGGAGCAGGGGAAGCAGGCACAGGAGGTGGCAAGATGGCGGCGAAGTCGTTCTCAAAAACATATACGTGAGCATACGCTGGGTTCTTTTGACCCCCGGATCGCGGATTTCCGGGACAGAGGTAGCAGGCTGGATCATGCTGAGGCAAATCGGAGGCCTGGGGAGGTTCTGTTTGCCCTAGCCACGGTCGCTTCGTGCGATGGGGAGAGACAAGTATATGCTCATTCGTCAATGGGTTGACTGTGCAAGTGGCTTGTTAGAGTGGGAGGGGATGCAAGAGAAAACATACATCGACGATGAGGATGGGTGCTAGGATCGAACTCGGCCATGAATAATTATGAAGGATAGCAATAGCGGGAGAAAGATCGATGGAAATGGAGGTAGGGATAGGAATAGTCTGAGAGTAGCAATGTATAGGTGCTGAAGCAAGAAATGACTATGTAGCTCGGTGACAACTCGGAAGTTGGCTGTATGTCCTAGCATTCGTCCTCCGGAAATGCCGGACCGGCGGATCGTACATGAAAGCTCTTGACACAGCCACACCTGCTGAGTCTGTCACCGACTTCAACGTCACCTGCAACATGGAACCTGCCTCAAAGCGTCGGCGCGTCCAGCGCTCGCCATCTCCGGTCTACAAGCTCGACGACGAGGATGATTCATACGAGCCATACGTCCCTGTGACCCAGAGGCGCCAGGAAAAGCTGGCAAAGCTGTCATCTTTGGGACTCAATGCCGACAAAGAGAAGGCAAAGAAACAACAAGAGGAGCTAGAAGAACGCGAGGATGCGTTGAAGGAGGAGGAGCTTCGAAGAGAAAGGGCAAGAAAGGAGAGGACTTTGCTTATGGAAGCGCAGGAGGTGCACATGAAGAAAGCAACAGAAGGTACGTGGAACCATTCATTTGATTGTGCTCTCCTTCTCATAAACACAACAGATGCCAAAAAGACAGAAGGAGAGAAGGCCGAAGAGGCTGATGCTGAGATACTGGAGGCCATCAAAAGCCGACGGAAGCTCGCCTCTGACCTGGAGTTAGCGAAGGGCATTATGTATACCGATTCTCTTAAGACAAGGTGCACTTGCCCACTATGTTTGTGCAATCTTCAACTAATATAGAAACGAATAATCCAATAGCTGGAGACCACCAAAATATATTCGCGAGCGAACAGAAGAACAACACTCTAAGCTGCGCGAGAAATTTCACATTCTTGTGGATGGCGAAGATATCCCCCCTCCGATAGAACATTTTGAGGTACGTTGCAGTTTGTAAGTCAGTCACCTTTCCACTGATGCAATTATTCGTAGGATATGAAAATACCTGAACCTATTCTAGAATATCTACGGTTGAATCGAATAGTCAGCCCGACACCCATCCAGCTGCAAGGCATCCCAGCTGCGTAAGTTTAAGTGCGTTTCTTGGTCTAAACATATTAACGCAATCTTAGTTTCGCAGGGCGCGACATAATCGGAATTGCTTTTACCGGGTCTGGAAAGACTCTTGCATTCTGTCTGCCGTTGATTATGATGGCCCTCGAAGACGAGATGAAGCTGCCCTTGATTCGGGGAGAAGGACCCGTAGGTATTGTTCTATGCCCATCTCGCGAATTGGCCAATCAGACGTATGAGAATGTCGTGACTTGGTGTGCGGCTCTCGCGAAGAGCGGGAAATACCCGCAACTGAATGCTTTGCTTTGTATGGGAGGCATTTCTATGAACGAACAAAGCTATGTCATGGGCAAAGGCATACACATCGTTGTTGCAACTCCTGGTCGACTAATAGATATGCTGGAGAAGAAGCGCTTTACATTCAACAACTGCAAATACTTGTGCATGGACGAAGCTGATAGGATGGTAGATCTAGGTTTCGAAGACGATGTGCGCAACATTATGAGTTTCTTCAAGGTATGTAGAACTACTTATCGTGATATATCTTAGACCTGATTTTGAATCCAGCGTCAACGACAAACACTTCTATTCTCCGCCACAATGCCCAAAAAAATCCAGGACTTTGCGCGTGAATCACTCATAAAGCCTGTTTTGGTCAATGTTGGTCGTGCTGGTGCGGCGAATCTCGATGTCCTTCAAGTCGTCGAGTATGTCAAGCAAGAAGCAAAGATGGTTTATCTTTTGGAATGCTTACAAAAAACGCCTCCTCCTGTTATTATTTTCAGCGAAAATAAGAATGAGGTGGACGGTACGTATTCCATTTCCTAAATTCTCTTCTGCTTCTCATTACTTTATTGCGCAGATATCCAAGAGTACCTATTATTGAAAGGCGTGGAAGCTGTGGCGATTCATGGTTCAAAATGTAAGAGTCTAGGCCCATGTCTGGCTGGCAGACACCTTACTGATTATCCCGGTGCAGCACAGGAAGAGCGGCAGTATGCCATTAAAGCATTTAAATCGGGTGCCAAGGATGTTATGGTTGCGTCTGGAGTGGCTTCTAAGGGGCTCGATTTCAATGATATCCAGCACGTTATCATCTTCTCCATGCCTAAAGAGATCGAGGACTACGTG
>JASFDH010002088.1:0-12054 GCA_036937195.1 Nidularia pulvinata | reverse complement strand
GCTGGTGCTGTGGTTGGCATGTCCGAGGTTCGTGATGATGAACTTTTTTGTGCCCTAGGCACCTTGCTTACATCAGACATCTTCTAGTCATGGTACACAGGTCCTTTGGGCAAACTGGCTGGGTCTGAATTTGGTGCTGACCTCGGATTTGAAGTGAGTGCAGTCTTCCACGCGGCCTTGAACTATTCTGACATTCTACTTCAGCTGGCAGCTGCATTCTCTGCAGTTGCTTATCCACCATTGCGATGGCTCGAAATTCACTATTCTGGAAGATAAATCACATACTTATTATGAAAATGTGTTGTTTACTCGTGGGAGTGATAACTGCAGCACACCGCATGACCTAGGGAGAGTGCTATCAGATGATAGTCAGGACTCAAAACTGAAAGCTTTCCATTACAAAAACCAGGTTATCGAGACATGATTGCAACAATATGTAAGACAAAAATGGAAGAACTATGCCCGCTCTCACCATTCGCTTATCCCTTTCAAGCGTAATTATTCGGGTGTCTCCCAAGATCCCTTGGTGATACCAGAAAATTCACCGCTGGTATTTCTAGAAATGCGCAGGGTTTCAATCCGATAAGGGACAGATTCCAGGATATGAAGAATCTTGGCATATTGTTGTGCAAGTTCCGAAAAGTTGATGGATGCAGGTTTTCTGGGCGAAAGTTGGTGTTTTCCTTGAAATAAACGAGTTGAGCCTGGAGATCAGAATAAATGTGAATAAATGGTGCTGCTTACAGGCATATCAACAGGGCCTTCGAGGCCCGGATCCTAGAACTCCAACAGCGGAATTTTGGAGAATGACACGCCAGTTTGAAGACCTATGAGTGATCTCTCGAACTGTGAGGCCCGCGTAATACCAGCAAATTTTTAGGTAGAACATTTCAATAGTTAGTCCGGCTAGCTCGAAGTTGTTAGAACGAATGTCATTAGACAGTGCGCGAATGTAGGACACAGCCCGGAAGTTCTAGCACGATGCAAATGTTGTCACTATATAGACGTTGAAATCAAACCGACGCAAAACTAGACTATTAGAGATGCCATAATGAATACATTCATGATGAACACAGACGAATTACATCTGCTCCCACCATTCTGCTATCCCTTTCAGGCGCAACCATTCACGTACACCCTAGGATTGCTCGGCAAAATCAGAAACTCCACCGTTGGCATCCCTAGGACTGCACATGGTTTTTAGTCCGACCCAGGAGATGGATTCAAGATTGGAAAGAGTCTCGGCATATTGGCGCGCAAGCTTCGAAAAGTTGATGGATGCAGATTTTCGAAGCTTATTAAAGTAGATATGGTGGAGATTCGTATTTCCCTCTTGAAATGAGAGTTAGTCAAGGAAGACGGAAAAAATGAGCGAACAATAATTTTAGGAGTGCCGCTTATAGACATATCAACGAGGCCTTTGCAGGCCAGATCCCATAACTCCTCTAAGAGGGGGATTTTGGAGAACGACAGAACATCATTGTCTTCATTGCTTCCCGTATCATCAGACTCCACGCTATCGTCTGAGGATCCGCCATCGCCTAGAGTATGGTCAGCACTATATGAAGGACTGCTATCACTTGAAGTCGTCTCTTGTCTCTCATCTCTCAAGCCAATCCAAAGTTAACGGAGACTAGGAGCTAAAATGCCATCGGAAATAGTTCGATATTCCTTGGTCGTAAACCCTTGGTTGAGGACTAGCTGCTCTGCCGAGGAAGTTCGGTGCTGAATGCGAGCTGTTAAGATTTAGGTGTTACAGGAAGAAAAGATGTCACATCCCTTACGTCGCTGTAGTGCATGTTATTCTGCATACCCTTGCAATGCACATTTAATTTCATGAGATTAGCCAGCTGCACACGTGAACTAGGGCTGTCTTCATCATTTGATTCTTCATTACTTAACTCGTCGCCAGGGAGGCAGACTCCGCGGGTACTAACGATGCAGTCTGCACGATTTAAGTAAAATAGTTAGAGGGGACAAACGGCTCAAACTCACCTTTCCATCCCTAGTTCTTAGTTCATCGCATCAGTATGCAGCGCGCTCTCTTACTTTCAGATCCAAGAATTTGAAATTTTCCATGAGTTGAGCAAGTTAGGATCGCAATACCATAAGGGAAGACATTTCAAGTTCGGAAGAAAGTCCATTCCTTCCACATCGGTTTCGTCGGAGCAAACGCAGCCACTGACTTTCAGACGCTCCGGAGCAAGAAGGCGCAGTACAATCATGGGCATGGTATAGCCTGGCAGGCCAGAGGGTTCCCACATAGTTCCAAAGAAGTTTAGATCAGCGTGGGTCACATTGATGAACTCAGGGAGCGCAGGTGGAAGCACGTCATAGCAGAGCAGCGCTGCGCCATCGAAGTCGTTGTGTACAGTAAAGCGAAGATATCGGACTGCTTTAACTCCTACTTCATTTAAGCAGAACGCAAGAAAGCTAGCCAGAACACAAGAAAGCTAGCCTGGTACTTGTCATCGCCTTTGAACCTGAGGAGCGGTCTGTTCTATTTCCGTTCCATGCCTTGTAGCATGAGAGGATACGCGATAGCCAAGAGGGAATGGTTGCCTGCCAGGCAGACATCCCGGAGAGGTCTTTGGTCATGGAGTTCACTGAGAGTAAGAGAAAGAATTTCTATCAGATATTAACCTTCGAATGTCAGACAGTAAGATACTAGAACACAATCAGAGTATGATCTACATACTTATTTACGTCCTTGCCACTTGCAGCTGCAAGGACAGCTTTCCTGTCTAAGCATCTCCAATGCCACGCGAGGTCAAGTATAAATAAGCGTAGTGCAATTGAGAGTAATTGTGGAATAAGAAGAGGAAGCTAGTGCTGAGGAAGGGTGTGTCGAGGTGGGTGGCCCACTCATGACCATGGCCAGCCTAACTGGGTTAAAGTTGCAGCCGATTTCTCATAAACCCAATTGGATCCACGCAACGATCCCTACCCATCATCGGGACAGCGCCGACCTTGAGCAGGTCCAAGACAACAATCTCCTATGTCCAAAGACAGCCTAGCCTGCTTCTCGTGACCAAGGAGCTGTCGAGGAATGCAAAGCCAAGGTCGTGCGCATTCCAAAGTATTGCCGAGCGAAGAACAGGAAGTTCAGGTATTCTGTCAAACCTACCATTGTATCGACCATGAACCCCACTATCGCTATTGATGTGCAGGGATATCGAGTTTGACCTGGAGAACGACAAGGCGGGCTGCCTCAAAGCCCTGTTCACGTTGCAGAACTACACGCCCTCGAATGTGCAGCGAGCCACGCAGATATTTGAGGACCCACAATTCACCGTGGACAGTGCGGCGAAATCGAACGATGTTGCAAGGGGGCGACTGGGGACAGCTGGTTTATGTAATCCCTAGTAACGATCTCCAGTGCACTAGGCTTGGGAGAAAAGTTTTGCTTTGCAGTAAGTCGAATCCTTAGCTATTGATAGTTAGCGAGACGAGTGAATTGGTGTGTATGGCTTTATTCCTTCTGGAATGAGTCATGGGTTAGCATTGTCGCTGACGAGTACGTGGCGGCACCTTCTCTTCTGTATGCCAACTCATGTCATTGTAATCAGTTTACTGTTCACGATACCACCAAAATACGAAGAGCTCAAGATGGTGGAGTAGGAATTGTACCATTTTGACAAAGAAAATTACGACAAGTCGGCGAGGAAAGGCGGGAAAATCCTTTATTTCGGAATCGGGTTATGTACACCTTAGTGGAAGAGAGGATTGTAAAGCGCCTGAGAATCTTACAGGGCAAGCATCACTCTCACTCATTTCGTGGAATCTCTAATCAGATCCTACGTCTAGGAGTGTGTCGAGTTTTATCAGGACAAAGGTCTATTTCTCGTATCTCCGGACCTCAATCATCAAGTGCTGATGTCGATCGCCAGGACATCCTCGACCCAAGCCTCTTCTGGACCGAAGAGCTCGCCCTAGCGATTAAGGACTATCTCTTTGGGTGCTCCTTCGAGAGGCTCTCCACCACACGTAATGAGGGCAAGCACTCCATCGTGATGCGCAATCCATGGGGCAAGACAGAGTGAAACGGCCTGTGGCCGGACAGCTTGAAGGAGTGGACGGGCGAGTGGCTCGAGATCCTGCCGCAACTCGGCATGTATTTAGGGACGATAGACTGTTCGTCATAGAGTGTGAGTTCACAGTTCTATCCCAGTTAGTAGGAGCTTTGTACTATGATAGTTTGGTGCAGATAAGGACTTTTTGGAGGTGGAGGACATATCAGCAGGACCTTATTCGACGAGGACTAGGACGTGTCTTGGTAGTGGCTGCATATCCCTATCCGTCCACTTCCGACAGCCTGGTCTTATAACAATGTTTCTTGTATGTCATCTTTCAATGCCTCTATCACGACGTCGATCGCTTACTTTAATGTCATTTGCCTTCTCCCTCCCCGGTCCCTCGACCACCGTAGTCGTTCTCTCTCGGCTTGACTCTCGTTATTTCAAAGGCATCTCTAGTCGCTCTTACTGGTCCTTGGACTTCGTACTATTCAAGGAAGGGGTGAAAGAACCCATTGCGGAGTCTATGCACTCTCGGTTCTATTTATGTAGTGTCAACCTTGAGCTCGACCTCGAAGCTGTGGATTACATCGTTTATGTATGCTTCATCCTCTATAGCATGATTGAAGGCAGGTATTGACGGCTCTACTTATAGGTTCGAATAGATCATTATTTGGGTCCGAAGGCAAATAGTTGACAGCTTGAGTCCCTGTGTGGAATCCTCACACCCTGCGTTTCTAGAAATTAGTATTTTAGAAGATCGGCAACTGCGGCAGTTTGCTAGGACTTCGACAGAGAGATCTAAGAGCCAGTCCATTGCTTCGAGTACGTGCACTCTCCTCTTTCCCCCAAACGACAACACTTACTTGATGCGCAGATTTCAAACGAGAGTGCGTATTCACTATCTTCAGTGCATCACCTGGGTCTAATCGTGATTCCTTTCCTGAATAGGGACCAGCCGAAGTTCTTGCCCACTCCATTAGCTTCCCTGATCAAGTATGACGTGGCTGCCTATGAGAAGAAGCATACTGCCAAGACGACTTTGAAGACATCCCAACCAGGAGAATCTTCACCTCCACAAGTTTCATCTGATTCTGCTTCCGACGGTGAAGACGATGACGGCAGTGTTACGGCCACCGCTACAACCACTGTAGTCGTCAAGAAGGTGAAAGCAAAACCCAAGGCAGACATCTTTCCTTCCGACGGAAACAAGGGTGAAACCAACGACAGCGATGCCCACAGCGACGACGGTGATATTAGCAGCAAGGGTTCAATTGGCGTCGGACTCACTTCCGCGGAGTCAGCTGTCTAAGCTGAAGATGCCACTAAAGTCGTTGATCCCGGTGAAGAATTTTCACTCGAGATGATGACTCAATATGCTTGGGCCTGCGGGTGTACACGCACAAGGATTTCCCTGCGACTGTCGTTGGTCAGCTGAAGACCAATGCGAATGCTGCAGAACCTGAAGCTGCGAAGAAAGGTGAAACTACGAAAGCTGCCTAAGCCGAAGCTGCAAAGGATGCTGAAAGCGAGAAAAACGCAGAAGTTGAAGAAGTAGGTGTTCGTCGTTTCCCTAGAGTGGAGACAAGTGTGCTTTTCACATACGGTACCAGGATGTTCGTTCCTTGCTGTACAGCATTGCAGCTTTATAATTGCTATGTACGTATTACCTTGCACCATACATGATGGCCGAGAGCTGAAGGCGCTGGTAGCTACGGCATATCCCGACGTCGTCATAGCTGACTGCGTCACTGTTATTCACAGTGCCACGGTTCTTCACCATCCAAATGTAGCCGTCTTGCTAGTCGCCGCTTTGCGCGGGCGATACTTTGCCCTGTCTTGTGTCTGACCATACTCCATCTGGGCGCAACTCGCGGCAAATTTATCCCACATCTCTAGCTGCGAACAAAGTGCCAGCGCTGAGCAGTGCTAGAACTTCTACTAGTAGAACGTTTACTCTCCTGCTATATAGGTGAATCGCTCAATGTTCTAGTTCATTTTAACAAAGTTAATCATATCCACTGGTAGAGATACAACAACGGAGGATGGATTTCGCTATCCAGCATCTTCTTGACACGAACGACATCCCTAGCGATGAAGAAGTACAGCAGATAAACCAGATACTGGAAGAGCCGATAGCTCGATTGACAATTGTGAATCGCGACATCTTGAACTTCTCACCTGATATTCAACCCAATGCACTACAGGACGAAAGGAATGTTCTCAAGAATTCCATCGAATCTTATCGCACTATAATTTCCACTGCTCGCCGGCTGCCGCCAGATGTTCTGGAGGAGATATTTGTCCACTGCCTTCCGACCAAGCACAACGCCATCATGAGCGTGGCAGAGCCTCCACTCTCCCTAGGACTAGTTTGTAGAGCTTGGAGAGAAATCTCACAGTCTTCTTCTGTTCTTTGGGCTACCATCCACATCGCTGTTCCCATAAAATTTCCAGGAGAACCTCTCATGAATAAGCATAGGGATGAAACTTCAACCATAACTCCGGAGCAGAAGGGCTTCAAAGAGCGGATACTCGAGCGGGCAGAAGCAGTAAAGTTCTGGCTAGAGCGGTCTAAAGACCAACCCCTTTCGATATCGCTCCTTCAACGGAATCAAAGTGTGTGGGGCACTATCAATGACAGTCACGTCATTTTCGACATTCTATTTCAGGCTCTCGTCCCCTTTCGTGCTAGATGGAAAAGTGTAGCTTTTGCGGCACCTGATATCTCACTTGCAACGTCACTTTCTCGTTTCCCAGTACGACCGGACAAAGAACTGCCGATGCTTGAATCGGTAAATATCGAATTGGAGGCAGCTCGACGGAGTGGCTATCGACGTCCAGAAGTGAAAGATATCGATATTTTGAAGGCCCCTCAGTTACGAAATGTCACTATTGCAAACTTATCCGATATGCTGCCATGGACATCCCCGTCTTCTTGGTCACAGATTACTCGACTATGGATGCACGGACCACAATGTTCTTTATCGGTGACGAAAGCTCTTCGCATTTTCGAGATATTTCCGCGACTTACTAGCTGTGGGTTGGAAATTAACGATGACGGCAGACATATAACGACAAGGCAATCTCTGAACCGCGTAACCTCGCCACTGCTCGAAATTCTGTCAGTAGCCGAGCGAACCGATGCCAGACTGCTCTTTGATTGCTTAGACGTTCCCGCTCTTCGGGAAGTTGAGTTCTCAAGACAGGCTGGGCGGTGCTTAGATGAGCCATCTTTGCTAGTTCTCCTCTCGAAAGCAGGAAAAGCACTTGGCAAGCTCTCCATTAATCCATGGAGAATGACAAAGAAAGGTATTCTGGCGTGCCTGAACCTCGCTACATCCATTACCCACCTATCTTTTCGGAAAATGGACTATCCCGGACATTCCACCCAGTGGCAGACCTCACGCGATCTCGCCTTCTTCCCAATGGACGACGATATCTTGGGAAGTCTTACGCCTGCTTTAGAGAGTGCAGAGGACTGCTTCTGTCCTCGGCTGCAGAAGTTTGTATGCACAACACCATCGGCCTTTTCCAGCCGGATGCTCCTGGCATTTATTCAAGAGAGAAGCGGAGTGAGCAGGCTTGCGGGTGTAGAGCAGCTGAAGCACGTTTACATTGTGGCTCGGGAAGGAGAGACCGGGAGCACCGCGTCACAATTTTCGCATTTCGTTGGCCTGGTTGACATCAGATTCCGAGATGCACCGCCTGCTTTGAAATCCTTCCCAGACCTATCGCCCTGCGCATAGTCGATGATTCGGAGAATGAATAAGATACAGAACCTATGATTTTAGCCCACTTCAGTTATCTTTACTCTCTATACTTGGCTTGCACTGCAAATTGAACTTGCGGCAATGAGTGTGCTTTCAGAATATGGGACTCTTGAATTGACAAGTGATAGGGCTGAGTCACTTTGCGCTATTTGCACCTGTTAAATACAAAGGTCATCGTCATTCGCGACCACGGTCACTGCACGTGAGACGACACGCGCGTAACTCCAAGTCACTGGTTTGATCTTTGAACAAAGTTGACGGCAACCTCAACTCCCTTTGAGCCTGCCACGATGCCCGGTCGAGTCTCGCAAGCCAGCACCAGCAGCGCGGCCCTCGCACCCATTCTCACCAATGTCCCGCGTATCTTCGACCAGGCTCAGGCCTCCACCACCAACCACCAGAAGAACTTCGTCGCCCTCTACAAGATCCACACCGAGGCCGCCCAGCACACCCAGATGGTGCACAACAACCGCGGCATCAAACTCGTCGGGGAACGCACATTCGAGGACATGTTCGTGCGCATGCTCATGTGCGTGCTACCACTGAAGAAGGGCACGGCGCAGGCGGATAGGGTGGTCAAGTTTGTGGGCGGGTACACGAAGTTCGTGAATGAGAAGGGTGAGTGATCCGGGATATTTTTGATGATGAAGATGGGATTTGACGCGTTTTGGTGCAGCTGCGGAGGAAAAGAGCGCAAGAGAGATAGGGCCAGACGAAGAGGACGAAGATGAAGACACAACCGCCTCGCGGTTCACCGCGCACCTCCTGCGGCATCTCCTCAAAGGCTTCGAGGCGAAGGACAAAAACGTCCGCTACCGCGTCCTGCACACCGTTGCGGAAATGGTGTCCCACCTTGGCGAGATCGAGTACGCGCCCGTCCCTTTCTTCCTCATCCTCTTTCCCCTCCTCCTTTCGTTTAATTTCTTATCGAAGAAACTAACCTCCCCCTTCTCTGCAGTGAAGAGATCTACGCCTCCCTGCGCACCGGCCTCCTCGAGCGCATGTCCGACCGCGAAGCGCCCGTACGCATGCACGCCGCGATCGCGCTCTCCAAGCTCTGTGGCGCTGAGGACCCCTCCGAGCTCGAAGAGGGCGCAGAGACTGTGCTAGACATGCTGGTGGATGCGATGGCATGTGATTCTGCTCCGTATGATCCCCTTCTTTCCCCCTCTTATCCAATACTGAACACCCCTCCCCCTTTAGCGACGTGCGCCGTGCCATCCTGCTCAACATCCCCATCACGCCCTTGACCCTCCCACCCATCCTCGCACGCACGCGGGACACCGACACCCCCACGCGCAAGGTTGTCTACCTCTCCGTTCTGCAGCCGCAGTGCACCCTTGGGGGCCCCGCCCACCCCCGCGCCTTGAGCATCGCGCAACGCGAATTGGTGGTACGGAACGGGCTGGGGGATCGAGAGGTAGGCGTGCGCGCGGCGGCGGGGGCGCTGATTGCGTGTTGGGTGGATGCACTTTGGTTGGGTGACGGGGAGGGGGAGGGTGTCAAAGGGGAGGGGAAGGGGGACGTTAAGCTTGGAGAGAGAGAGAAGCAGAGCAGGAAGGAGGATAAGGGGAAGGCGGAGGAGGGCGTGTTGGCACTGTTGAAGCTGTTCCATCTTGAGGACAGCACGATCGCGGCGGATGCGCTGCTGAGTGTGTTCACGACGCGTGTGGATATCTTCGAGAACATCGAGTTTGGGGGTGCGTTTTCGCTTTGTTTCCTATGTTATCCTTCTTTTCATTTACACCTTCACCTCCTGTATACAGACGCGTACTGGCACGCTCTCACCCCCGAGCGCGCCTTCCTCGCGCGCGTCTTTGTCGAGCACTGCAAAGCCACCTCCGACGACTCCCGGCTCGAGGCCGCGCTCCCCGTCGTCACCGCCCTCGCGTTCCACATCCAGGAAGCGTACAATGCTCTCCTCGAGGCCGCGCAGAACCTCGAAGAGGAGATGGTGCTCCGCGACCTGGACGAGGAGGAGAAGCAGAGGAGGGAGGACGAAAGGGCAGATAGCGAGTTTGTGATCGGGGAAATGTTGAGACTGGCGGTGGGGCTGGATTATGCGGATGAGATTGGGAGGAGGAAAATGTTCCAGCTTGTTCGTCAGTGTTTTCATTTTTTTTCTTCTTTGGATTGAGTTTTGATGGGCTTTGTTTAATATGACAGGTGACATGCTCTCGCAGGAAGCCCTCCCCGAAAGCCTCGTCGCGTCCTGCCTAGACGTGCTCCGCAAACTCTCTCCGAACGAGCGCGACCTCATTCGCGTCGTGGTCGAGATCGTCACGGACCTGCGTGACCGCGGGGACGACGATGAGGAGGAAGATGCTGTCGTAGGCCTTCCCTCCTCTTCTACTTATCACATGCTCTTCTTACATTCCCCTATGTCATATGTAGAAGGACGCCGACGCGGAGACAAGCTTCGGCGACACCCCCGCCACCGTGCGCCCCGCACGCGTGCCGCTCTTTCAGCGCCCGCAGGCGGAGCTGTCACCCGAGGAGCAAGCGCGTGCGGACCGCATCGACCTGAAGTGCTTGTCGCTTTGTATTGGAATGCTGGAGCGGGTTGACAGTGTGCGTCCTTTCCCTTCCGCCTTCTCGTCTAGTTTTTTCTCATTTTTGTTGGCAGACCTTCGAGGAGAACATCACGCTCGACGGTGTCCTGCGCGATCTAATCATCCCTTCTGTCAAGCGGAAGGAGATTATGTTTAGAGAGCGCGGGTTTGTTGCGCTGGGATTGTGTTGTCTCATTGCCCGTGTACGTTTTCCTTTCTCTTCATATTACCCGCACGAAGAGGCTTATAAGACGGAACTTCGCAGCGCCTCGCAACGAGTTCCCTCGACCTGTTTTTCTCGCAGATCAAGTCCTCACCAGAAGACCTCAAGCTCGTTCTGATTAAGAGCGCGTTTGACATGTTCATGGTGCAGGAGGCAGCGTTCGAGAAGGCTGGGACGGACGTGAGTCTGGCATTAATTAAAATGGACGTGCTGCTGACAATGAACATGCGCAGTTGAGCAAGTACACCGTCTTCCTCGGGAGTCTCATCGAGTCGGAGACGGGGGACAAGGTCCGCGCGCTGTTGTGCATGGGTATTGCGAAGCTCGTGTTGGCGGGGATTATTACTGATGATACGGTGCGTATCCTGGGATCTGTATTAGTTGCTATCATCGCTGATTATTTGTATGATTCTCCCCGGCAGGCTATCATGAACCTGATTATGGCGTATCTCTCCCCGCACACCGCAGATAACCAGGAGCTGCGCCAATGTCTCACGTTCTTCTTCCCTGTGTTCAGCTACTCGTCGGCTACGAACCAGGAGCGCATGCGCAAGGTCTGTTTTCCGAGGGCCTGGGCAAGTTGCTTGCTTATTGACGGGTTGGGCTGTAGATTTTCCTGGACACCTTTGACCAGCTCAACCAGGTCCGCAGGGACCTGGACCAAGATCAGGAGATGGTCAGCGCGGCCCAGGTCGCGGCTATGTTTGTGGACTGGACGGACCCGTTGAAGCTTTCTAAGGCAGTGTATGCGGCATTTCTGTTTTTCTCTTGGAAACCCATGTTGAACACGACCCCCTAGTGATGCCAGAGGAAATGACGATGGGAAGAATGGCGGCGTCAACGAGTATATCCACCTGCAGATAGCTGATGATATCATGAGGACGCTGTTGAAGCCTCCCCCAGGGTACAAGCTCGAGAGTAAGCTCGTATTACTTCGAGGGTATAGTGCGATTGCTGATGTGGATCTGTAGAGGAGGACAAGAAGGTCCTGCTTCAGCTTCTTCCTAAACTTCATATTCCAGACACGGTCGACGACGACAAGATCCGTACTCTCAAGCTGCTCATCCATTATCTGCATCTAGTGAGTGTCTTGTCATCCCTTATCCTTGCTCTCGGGTTCTGAAATGACCTGTCCGAAACTAGCGTCGTCCGCTCCAAGACGCCGTTAGCAACAAGGCCTTCACCAAGTTCGATACATTGGTCTCAGAGAAATTTGCTAAGCAGCTAGAAGACTTCAATGAGGAGGAGTACAAGAAACTCGAGGAGCTCAAGGATGTGTTTGATTTCCTGGATGAGATTATTCCGTTGGACGAGGACGAGATTCTTGATGTGGATCCTCCCAAGAAGAAGGGCAGGAAACGGTGTGTCGTCTTTTGGGCTCCTCGGCATTGCTATTGCTTATTATCTCTCCGTTATTTTCAGAAGATCTGAAAGTATCGCGAGTACGAGTACGGAGAACGACCGTCCTGATACCCCGCCGAGACGAAGAA
>JASFDH010002087.1:0-12054 GCA_036937195.1 Nidularia pulvinata | reverse complement strand
TTAGAAGCATGCTTCGGGTTAATTCAGTTGATAAGGGTGTCGTACGAGGAGTAAGCCTTTTTTTGTCGTTTAGGTGAGGCGAAGAATTTCCTTTTAGCTGTGACGAGAGGGTCTTTTTCTCCCCAACGAAGTGTTCTTTCCTCCCTGACGAAGAATTTGTCTCTTCTCCGATTCCTTTTCTCTCTTTCATGCCTCCTCATATGTTGGTGCCGCTCCTGGCGCTCTGGGCTGCCTTGATTGTCAACGCGCAGCCCTCCCCTCAAGTGCAGCAGCGCATATCCAAGGCTATTAAGAATGCAGCTAACACCACCAACCCCGATTATACAGCTTTTGTGAACCCCTTCATCGGCACTGGTGCGTTTGCCTGCTGTACATCGTGCTGAAGTTGAGTTAACGTTAAACGGATCATAGACAACTTCGGAGATGTCTGGTTAGTACAATTGCTGATAATTTAAGTTGCCAAACTGAGTTTTGTGTGGGATTAGTCCTGGAGCGTCGATTCCGTTTGGGATGGTGAGTTTCTGTGTGTGCTTTAGATGCGGCGAACATTGTTAGATGAGCATTCCAGGCTAAATTCTCGACCGACATGACTGGATATGCTCCAGCTGGTATGGAGTTAGTAACTACAACGTCTACAAAAGTCTTTAACGCATACATTTTAGGATATGTCACTGACCCAACCCAATTTATTCGCGGGCTCAGCCCCCTGCACGACAGTGGCACCGGTTCATCTCTCGGTAAGACGTCTCACTCCACTGTCGAATGCCCCATCACTCGTCTAACACCCTGTTATTATTCAAGGAACATACGGTAACTTCGAGATCATGCCCCTCCTCTGCCCACAGGGCTTCGATACCTGCACCACCAAACTCGCCGCGCGCCAGCGCCTGCGGAAGAACAACACGGACGGTCGGTGCTTCATCGGCCCTCACACTATCATGTCCCGCTTACACACTCCCTTCCTTCTTTCTTTATTTGTTTTTCTCGTTCCGCAGACGCGTCTCCGGGGTACTTCGCCCTCACGCTGGACAACAACATCAAGATGGAAGCCACCGCCACGCGCCGCGCGGGGCTCGAGCGGTTCACGTTCCCCGCGGGGTCCAAGCCGTACTTCGTGCTCGACCTGGCGAACGACCTGCCTGCGTCGTTTGCTGGGGGGGAGATGGACATCGATCCAAAGAACGGGAGGATTACGATTGGGGGCCTGTGGGGATCGAGGTGTGTACCTTGGGGATAGTTTATCTCCGTTTCTACCTTTGTTGGGGCGAATTTCGGCAGATCTCATGGATTTTGCTTTTTGTTAGCTTTGGCCCGGGGCGGTTTAACTACCAAGCATTTGCGTGCTATGATTTACTGGATGGGGGAAAACAGAAGCTCAGTGAGTGGGGCGTGTGGACTGGAGATTCGTGGGTTTAGCTCCCTTCCTCTCCAACCACATCCAACTATTGACAAGTTATAATCTTCCCCAGAGTCGGACTCGACGCGAAAGGCCTCGGCCAAACGCACCTCAACCTCTCCATCAACCTCATCGGCGGCGTCTACGAATCCGGTGCGCTCTTCTCCTTCGACAACACCCCGACGGAAGTGAACATCCGCGTGGGCGTTTCCTTCCGCTCCGCGGCGCAGGCATGCGCCAACGCCGAGTCCGAGATCGGCTCGATGTCGTTCGAGGACATCCAAGCGCAGGCGAAGGCGCTCTGGCAGGAGAAGCTGAGCAAGATCGAAATTGATATCGGGAATACCCCGGCGAACGTGACGGAGCTGCTGTACTCGTCGCTGTATCGCGCTTCGCTGACTCCAGTAGGTATTTATGGTGGACTGGCCGCAGATGCTTTGCTAATGCTTATCTAGAACAATGCTACCGAGGAGACGCAGGGCGTGTTCGAAAATACGACTTCGTTCTATTTTGACTCACTCTATTGCAGGTGCGCCTTCTTTCTTCTGCGCATTTTTAGAACAGAATAGCTTTAACCGCTGATGTAACGCCAATCAGCTGGGACACGGTTGGTTTCTTCTTCTGTTAACCCATGACCTGACCTGAGCTTCTTCATTTACAGTACCGAACCTTCTACCCGCTTATGGCGTTGCATTCCCCGGTTGAGTTCGCCCAGATCGTCGACAATTACATCGATGCCTGGAGGAAGAGGGGTTGGATGCCAGAGTGCCGCGCGAACAATCTCCCTGGATGGACGCAAGGAGGATCTAGTGCCGACAATATCGTTGCCCACTTTGCTGTTAACTATCATAACGAAGCTGCACGGCTTGGCATCAACCTGAACGAGCTTTATTCTGCTTTACTTGCCGATGGTGACCTAAATCCTCCCGAATGGAATATCCAAGGACGACAAGTAAACGTGTACAAGTGAGCATGCATTTCGACCTTTCCTATGAAGATTCGACTGAAATCCTTCGAGGCAATTTGGATTTGTGCCATTCGCTGTCCTCGATGTCTCAAGTACAGGAAGACAGACGCGAGAAGGAAGCAGAACTTTGGAGTACGCATTTGAAGACTTCGGTATCCGCCAAGTAGCGCAGCTCCTAGGAAAGACTGACGACGTTGAGAGGTACACCAATCGCTCCTTGGTATGTTGAAATTTCCGCAAAAAACGGATTAAGTTCTTACGGTTTTACAGTTCTATCGCAACGTCTGGGATCCTTCGGTGAAGAGCGACGGATTCCAAGGTAGACCTTACTGGCTGATTCATTTCATGACCTACCTTCTAACACACGTACAGGGTTCATGCAGAAACGTTATTCCAATGGCACATTCTCTTTCCAGAGCCCAGTGAACTGCTCTCCCAACGACAAGAATGACACCCGCTCCTGCTCACTCCAAGGGAACAACGTCAATGGCTTCTACGAGTCGTCTTCCTGGGAATACAGCTGGTAACTAAAGCCGGTTTCGTATTTATTATTCGACCTTTTAATTGGATTTGTGAACAGGTTTGCACCGCACGATACGGCGCACCTCATCGAGCTGATGGGAGGCAATGATACTTTCGTCAAGCGACTGGATCACTTCTTCAATGTGAGTACACTTCCATTGAAACTCTGTCCACAGATTCTTAAACATTGAATGCAGGCTGGCTATTATCTCGCCGGAAACGAGCCTTCCTTCCAGGTAAAGTATTACTGTTACATAGCTTCGTAGCGTTTCTGAACATGTTTGTTAGACTCCCATTGGCTACCACTATGCCAACCATCCTGCTAAGTCAGTGGATCGTGTACGAGATGTGGTGTTCACCAACTTCGATATCAGTAAGTCGCCCGCCTTCCCGTTCTTTAGCTCGCCTTGATTGAATCGTGACGTGGTACAGCCCCTGCCGGTTTACCAGGGAACGATGATCAAGCCGCCATGGCCTCCCTCCTTTCTTTCCATCTTCTCGGTCTCTACCCAGGTAAGCAGCTCTCCTCTCGTCCATCTTCCCTTCCATTCATCTAACTCCCCCACCTCAGTCCCCTCCTCCACCGAATTCCTCATCCTTTCCCCCTTTATGCCCAAATATACCATCCACAACTCCTTCCTGAACACCAGCACCACCGTCACCGTCGTAAACTTCGACCCGAATTCCGTGCAGAAGACGATCCCCGCCAAGACAGCCGCGTACGTGCACAACGTGACGGTTAACGGCGTGCCTACCGAGTCGCGCTGCCATTTCGACTTCTACGATGTATTTAGGTTGGGCGGGGAGGTAGTGATCACGCTGACGGCGAACAAGACGGAGGCGGATAGCTGTTTGGGTTCGTTGCCGGAGAGTATTTCGACGGGAGGATTTGCAAAAGCGAGATGATGGAATGGTATATTTTGAAAGGGGTAAAATAAAATACAGATAACGGGATACCTCCTCCTCCACTTCGTCTTCCCTCCCCTCTGAGTTTAGTTATAGTAGTACAACAACAAAGGAATATCGTATGTACATAGAGTAGTATGTACACGTCGTCATAACTTGTAAGTAAGTAGAGAGGAAAGCGGAAAGCAAAAAAGAAATGATAGGTCTAAACTAAATGTATATACCAGGGAAAAGGAGAAAGCAGAAAAGTCTTCTTACAAAGTAAAAGCAAAAGAAAGAAAGCACGAGATATAAATCCATCCATCCGTCTAGCCTTCCAACAAGTGTTCTTCAACCAAGGCTATGAGTCATCTCCAGATGTTGACGCGCGGTACAACTCCAACCACGCTGGGTACTCAGCCTCTGTGATCTCGACAATATGTATACGGCCATTATTAGGGTCCGTCACAATTGCTAATTGATAACTAAACGCAAACGGAAAAATAATAATCAGAGAATAGTCTACTCATTATGAAAGCTCACGTACCCTTCGATGATCTGACACACATGCGGTTTCTGGTTCTTGGATATACTTTTCTTCTTTGAGACTGTGACTGTGAATTTGAAGGAGCGCTTCCCGGGAGCGAGGTGCTGTTCCAAGGCTTGTTCGAATAATCCCACGATGGCGTCTTCTCGGGCAGGCACACCCTCGAGGTCGACGTCCTCCAGGGGTGCGATGTTGGCACAAGCTATAACGACAAATAAATAAGCTTCATATATAACCAATCCACAAAATGAAACGAAAACACAAGACGTACCGGCGTTATATCGCCTTTCTAACCGCCTCTCCATCTTCCCCAACACTTTTTCTGCCCTACCCAGCTCCGCCTCCCGCTCTTCCGTCCACCCCTCTCCTGCGCTCTCTTTCTCGCTCTTGAGGTCCGCAATGATCTGCTCCGTCTGCAGTATCTGCGCGCGCAGGACAAGCGCCTGGTGCACACGCGCGGAGGTGGAAGTGACAAACTCGGAGGCGACGGAGGAGGCGGCGTCGTCTTGCGCGTGCTCGGGCACGGGGGCGGAGGTTTCGGGGGTTGGTTCTTGAGCGGATTCGGGAGGGATGGGCGCGGGTATAAAGGTGGGCGTGGGGGTGCGGTCGTGTGCAGCAGGAGAATCGTCGGGAATGAGAGCGGGGGCGATGGTGCCCCCGACCTCGGTCTTTGCGGTATCTTCTTCTGCTATCTTGTCTGCCTCTTGCTCGGCCTTCTGCGCCAGATCCTCCACTGCTGTTGTGTTTGTATTCGGATCCGCTACAACGGCGGCGGCAGCGGTAATAGCAGCAGCAGAGGCAGTAATGGCGGCGGCGGCGGCAGTAATAGCAGCGGCATCAGCAGCAGCAGGAGCTTCATCACCCGCCGCCTCCTCCTGATTAACTGGCGACACCAACGCACTCTCCGTCTCCTCCGGAATCACATCTTCCGCCAAACCCCCCGCTGGCTTTTCTGGGGGTGTATTCGATTCCCCGAATGCCCCAGCATACGGCTCGGCATATGACGGTGGGCGGTCCATCCCCAGGCCCAGAAGGTCATCAATCCCCGGGCCGGCACTGTCGCTCGTTTGCTGCTGCTGGAGGTGTTGGGGCACAGGGAGTGCAGGAACGTCGCGAAAGTTCATCTCGAAGTCGTCCGCCAGCCCGTCAAACCCAGTAGTGGCTTGTGCGGCCGGGACCTGTGCGGGCGACTCCTCAGGCGAGGGCACGGGCAGAGGCTCGGCAGGCGGAGGAACAGGCTGCGGCGCGGGGGACGGCGTGCGCGGGAAGTGGGTGTACATGTCGTCCTTTGGGGGCAGGGCAGGTGGCACGTCAGCTGCGTCTTCCTTGTTCACCGTCTCCCATTCCGAGCCGTCGAACGTGTCGTCGGGGATGTGCGGCATCTTAGACGTTGGGGGCGGTTCTTCCGCGTCCGCATTAAGGGAGAAGTCGAATGCACGCGCGGAGTCAGAGGGCGTAGGAGGCAGCTTGATCGGGTTCGGGCGGGGCGTCTCGTCGTCGACGCCGCGCATCGGCTGCTTGCCTTTGTCGAGTATGGGCGCGGGTGTCTCCACGAGCTGCAATTCGTCCTCGACGTCCGGGATCTCGGACGGGTTGAACGCGGATGGGTCGAGGGTTGATGTAGAGCTAGACGATACGGAATCGGAGAGGTTCCCGTCGTCGAGGTCGTTCGAGAGCTCGGTGGGTGTGTCGGAGTACTGCCGACGGCGAGTAGAGTAGCGGTGGTGCGCGGTGCCGAGGGCGCTGGTGGAGGCGTCAGAGAAGGGGGGCAGGGGACGCAGACCGAGGATGGAGCCGATGTCGGTCTCCGTCTCTGAGAAGGCGCCGGGGTAGGAGCCGGGCACGGGGCGTTTAGGGGCGCGAGCGGGACTGGGTGTAGGCGGAATCACGCGAGTCGTGGGGTTCGTAGTACTGGGTGGGGAGCTGGAGATGGTGGTGAGGACGCTCGGGGCGCGGGAGGGGGAGAAGCGGACGGTGCGCGCGCGTGTGGGGAAGAGCGCGACGCGCGGGATCTTGCTCGAGATTGTGTACATATCCCGCCTGAATCTGCGCCAGATGCGGTGCAGCCCGACATCGATCCAGAGTGCGGGAGCGACGTCTGCGAGGACCATGCCAAGCCCGGTCCATACGAGGACAAGCACGAGGCGGGCCACGCTCTCCGTGACGAGGAAGTCTACAAACAAGCGCACGGCGAAGGCGACATAGGGATCGTATGAGTTGGGCAGCTTCTTGACGAAGTGCAGCATGACCACGCCTTCCCAGAGGCCCACGAGAGTGCCGGTGAGCTTGAAGTCGTGGTGGCTCACGGCGCCGACGACTAAGCGCAGGCTGAGACCGGCAGCGATGGCGAAGATGCTGTCCATGAGGGAGGCGGCGCGGGCATGGAGGGGCCCCCAGGACGATGAGCGCACGGTGAAGACGGAGGACACGATGCTCATCGACTATCGGCGACACGGGGTTATGATGGTTATCCAAAAAGAGTTGTGTGAAGAATGTACCCACGCTGCCTGTTATTGAACAAAACAATAAAATGGAATCTTGAAGTTGAAGTGCGCTCGAGTTTGTGGGCGATACTGGGCCGTAATGGCAGTTTCCAGCAGTACTTTGGCGGTAGGTTGTCAAGCGAATTCGCACTAACAAAATTTTGTTCAAAAACCATTGTTCGCACTTCCAGCCTCGAGGCACTTGCTGACTAATCTGACATCTCTCAATATTCCCATCTGCCATTCTCGACCTTGGAAGAAAGAAAATATATATCGTAGCGATTGAATACAAGGATCACAGTGTCCCATCCACCTCACAACTCAATCTCCCTCACCCCGTCCTTGTCCACAATCTTCACCTTATATTTCCCCGGACTCACAACCAACCGCTTCGCCACCTCATCTATACACCTTCGCAGCGTATTCAGGCCGTCCTCCAGCGATGCCTCGGGGTCATGATACCTACAACACATCAGCTCCAGCCCGCAACGAAAGAACTAAAGACCCTTACCGATCCAGCAAACTCAACGCAAAGTATGACCCATACCCGTGCGCCGCGAACGGCACCTCTGTCATCGTGCCGAGGTAGTCGATCCAGTACAGGTGCGGGTCGTACGACGCCGTGTCGTACCCACCAAGGAGAAGGTTCACCGAGTACGGCTTCCGCGAGCGTAGCGACTCCGCAAGGGAGCGCCGGATCCACGATGCTGCCGCGGACGGACGCAGGGGGTACAAGTTGCGGATCTGATACAGCCGGATGTTGCGCTCGACGTATTCGGCGAACTGAACAGTGTCGCCTGGACGTAGATGTCAGTTTATGGTAAGGAAAGGAAGGTAGAGAGCCACGCACCTGGTTCGCCAGAATACACCATGAGCAAATGCGGGCTGAGCTCCTTGATTTTGTCCTCGTCGACCTTCATCTTGACGATGGACCGCGCAGAGGTCGTGTCAGCGGCAACAATAACATAGCCTTTGCCTGTTAGCGCAAATGAAGTCTCCATGTTCGTTGGTGTTGGGGATTATGGGGGGAGGAGAAGGGGAAACCAAGCAAGTGATGAATGAATTACGCGTCACGGTGCTTGAGCGACGCGCGTTGGTGGGAGATGCCGTGTTTGGTTTGCGGGGGATTGACAAATATGATCGTTGCCCTATCTCCGCTCTCAGCACTGTCCAGCTCTCTCTTACTTTCTGCTTTCCGCACACGCTGACCAGTCTCTGACTTTGGCTACCAATCTCAACACCATATTCTTTCAGCTCTCGAAAATTACACCAATTTTACATGGTCCGTAAACCTCACAAGATTTCCGCGTAAAATAATTCTAGCTCGAACGGTGATCTGAGTGATCTCGAATGACGCTCTGTCACTAGTGCCACTTAGGTTCTTTTAAATGCTTTACATAACTTGAGTGCGAGAACATGCATGCAAGGGAACCAGTACCATCTCTAGAATAACCTCCTATGGCTCTGCCCCCATCTTACACATCCCTTGACCCCTCACCCCTTTCGGACCTCACACGCATTTGGAATCTCTAACACCATGAAGACGAGTGAACTGTGCTGGCATGGCTGTAAAGCTGACTCTGGGTGTACAGCTGGATTCTTTGTGGTCCGCGATATTGAGCCAGACCGTGACGTCCCTATGCTTGACTGCAACTACCGCGGCACTTTGCTTCGACATTATGGACCATGGGAGCTATTTCCCAGGTGGGGAATCCATTGCACATTGTTATGACAATCGGTATATCAATATTAACTCAAGTAACTGCAGCTGGCCGTTCTAATAGAATGTGAGGGTTGAAAGAATTCCTCTCGATCATGTCTGTAAAGTTGGATTGTCGTCACACAGACCGGAGGAGCTGCTGCTACGAACGATAATAGCACTCGCGTCGAGCGTAGTCACCGATCTGATGATCTATTTATAACGGTAGACTTGGGGGGCACCAAGGTCGACTATGCGGTTCAAGCAAGAGGAAGGCAGGATACCCGATTGACAATTGATTACATGATATTTATAAATCTAACAATTTAGCGTTTCAATTATCCAACAAGCGCCGGCGCGCCTCCCTATCGCATATGAACTTTTGAAACGCTGCTACCATGCCAAGAGTCAAGATGGTATCCTTCCCCTCCTTACTATGTAACTTGCGTCTCCATAATGCTCCTCAGCGCGATATGGTTCGCAGTCAAGGCGCTCTTGTCCCATGGCTGGCTTGAATACCCCTGGACTCGTGAAACGCACGTGCGTCTTCTCTGAGGCAAGATTCGTGTCATCTTGCCCGTGCATCCCGGTGGACACTGTTCAATAGTTTGCTTTCCTATTTTTAGCAAGCTTTGTCCGCTAATTACAGCGAAAGACATTTATTTCGAGTGTAATTGTACCCCTGGCAACTTATGGACTCTCAGCCCCCATGGAATCTCCTTTGGCTCAGCTGTCTCGTATTAAATGTGCTCCAGTGCCATTCCTCATCCTTACTATGCACTCGGAAAATGCTTCTCGCAGCGACATTAGTGACAATCAGAGTCGGCAATTCAAGCAGGGTTCAAAAAAGAATTCAGAGCTGGATTCAGTGAGACTTACCTTTGCTGAATCGTCATCCAAATCGACCATTTGACCGCCCCCTATTTTTCTTCAATTCACGGAGGATTCTGTTGAAGATTATGCCTCGATCCAACGTGTGGTAAATCTGAATCGCGATTCAGATTGTCGAAACGCCTCCAAAAGCATTTCGACAATTCGACGACGATTCAACTCTCCCACGATTCGGCAGCGATTGAGATGTATGAATCACACCTGAATTGTTAGCTTTGACTATCACTATTGCTAGACTGGATCACATCTTGGTCCTTGAATTGTTTCTGAAGTGGGCCATGCTCCTTGCTATCATGCCTCGTCTATATCAGGATATCTTGAACTTACAGTTGAAGTTGAATCATATCATGAGAGCTGGGAACGACGCATAGACAGCATTGATGAGTCTGCGGTGAGCATACTAGTACTTACTACTTAATCCTCATGTAATGTCCTTCAGCATAGCAGCATATAGCCACAGTCGATGCACTCGTCCCGTGGACGATGGCTCCTGCACTCATGAAACACATTTTCTCTGATGTCAGCCCATTCCATCGATATATATTTAGTTCGTCATACCTCTGAGATGGGGAATTGATCACAATGTCCTAACTTCTAAGCACCAGTCCCCAACTGTACAAAATAATTCAACCTTCAACATTTCGCCAGCTTTCAAGAACGTTGATGTCATCAAGCTACCAGTTCGCATGATGAATCGGAGCACTGCCTCGAATATCCGAAATAATTCATCTGATCTTGGTGACGAGAAAAGAGATTCCCATTAGCCGAGATGCGAACACTCAAATTATTCTCTCATCGTTCTGTCATTCCCCGTCCCCGTCACAACCGCAGGGTCAATCGGCTGTCTTCGACCGTTCGTCGCGCCATCTCAACGCAAGATGGACATGTCATTGCCATTGTTTGATGTCCACGGATTAGCAAAGCTGTGTAAATATGCATCAAGACGGATGACATCAATCTATTTCCTACGCCTATCGTTGAGCTTAGCCTTGGCTCAGTGCAATCCCTATCATTATATTTCCGTTTCCGGCTCTACAAATTACTTTTCAGGGCGCTTAGCTCCATGTAGCATGTGGATATCTGCCCCTATCCGGTATCACAATACATAAAAGTTTTGGTTAGCATCGGACACGCGTCCGCGCACTATAAAGATCGCTCGCGTCTGGGATGGTTTCCACATTCAGCCGGTCTGAATCCCCCCGTCCACGTCTGTGACGTTCTGTATATCCCCATTCCATCATGAAGTTCTGTGCCAAAACCCTCTTCCTGACGTCCGCCATCTTCGTCACGGCCGTGTCCTCATACTCCACCTACTCCTTCGACAGTCGCGACCTCGAAGTTGCGGGCTATCTCCAAGAGCGAGACCTGTACCCTCTCGATCTTGAGGAGAGAGATTTCTACGACGACGAGCTTGAAGCAAGAGGTTTCCCCGACGATGGGCTTGAAGCTCGAGACATGTATTTCGCGATGGTCGCGGGCCGTAGCGTTCAAGAGCGCCTGTTGGAAAGCCGTTCTTTCTATGACGACTCGGACGCGGCTCTCCTCGCTCGCGCGGATAAATTTGAGCTCATCGAGCGTGAATATCATCAGCTTGAAGAGCGGAATCCCATAAGCATCGCCATGAACGTCGCCAAGGGCATTATGAAGATCGTCGACATGATCAAGGGAATAATTGAGAAAGACAAAGAGGTTCGTTTACCTTCTCGTTGTGTACTCTCGGCAACTAATAATTATAACGTAATAGAGACGTAGCAAGTTTACCCCCGTTCTCGTGCAAGAGATCGCTAAGAAGTATCCCCGGTACAATGTTGTCGTATGCCACACGAAACACGAGACCAAATTCGACGGACAGCGGGGTAAAGACTGGGGCCACATGCACCAGGAGTTCGATGTCTCGTTCAAGAAGACTATTGGGTAAGTCTCCTCGGCTATTCCACGTTAATCAATTAAGATATTTATTACTGGTAACAACTAGATATGAGATCTATTGGTTCAAATCTGGCACCTTCATCAGGATTGGAGACGGAGGCTATCTCAACGTGAGCGCTCTAACAACGTTCATATTTAAATTCATATCACTAACATCGTCTATGGCACAGTGGGCGTACCAAGGAGTAGTTACTAAGAACGAAGACGGTGGGAAGAGGGTCACTTTCAGAGCTCCGTAAAGCTTCTATAGATGCCGATGTCCATTCAAGACTCTGCGAGATTCTATTTTTTGTGTTGAAATACTAGATGCAGAAATGTATTCCTCGGTAGATCTTGTAATCGTATGCAAATTTGAAGTAGTGAGATCTCAGCGAAGGTTATTGGATTCGTGAATGTACAGATACCGTACTGTGTCTGGGGGTGAACGCAGTTTTTGCGACAAGCACCGGTGGCTTGAATAGAGAAAGGTGGATAAAACGCATCAAAGTTTAACGGCACGATTTCCATTTGAAGGCGAAGCAATTATGATTTCAATTCGGAATGAGTATAGTATTGATAAATCTACACTTTAAACAAACGTTGTCTCATATCTCATCGTAGCTTGAATCATTGAAACGGTGGAATCACATCTAGGCGGTGTCCCTTGCTCGTCCACTCTGCCTCTACTTTTACCAGGCTATCTACGGTATCTAAAAATGTCTGCAAAATTTGTCAGTAAAGCGCATGGCAGATTCA
>JASFDH010002086.1:0-12055 GCA_036937195.1 Nidularia pulvinata | reverse complement strand
GAAGTAAGAGGTAGTATATATTACAGGGGAAAGAAGGAGAGCGATATAATATGTAATAAGAATGAAATGAATACTAAATTTGCGGTGGTGACGTGCATAGCCTCGTATCGACTAGGCACGTATTGCATTTGCTTGCACTATTCCAGCAGTGGTTGATGGGTAGGGAGGAAGAAAAGGCATAGGAGGGAATTTTCGATGGAAGTTATTGATATGAACCTATATTACTGTGAAGGTTATTATTGAGGCGGGAAGGCACAATTAACACACGGAACAGAGTGAGCTATGTCCCTTGCACAATTGTAAACTGATCCGGGAGGTGATTCTGCTATTCCCACTATCTTGATGCTCAATCACACTATCTTCTTTTAATCCTACTATGCTTGGGTCAATCCCACTATCTGTAAGTGAATCCTACTATTCACATAATATTTCCTGAAATGGGCCAACATCTAACACCAATGCCAGAGCTCAATGCAGTTTTAGGGTGTAAATCCAATGCCAATGCAAAAGGTGAATTTGAGGGGTCCTAGATAGGTAAAATCTCAATGCTGAAGCATTTATAAAGGGGCAAGGATGTAAAGTCTCAATGCAGACAACCATTTTCTACTTAGCTTCCTGGAGACAATGAGTAAGTTAAGGAGAAGAAAAATAATGTCTTTTGTACTGGACCCCCTTGAATTCACCTTTTGCATTGGCATTGGCATTGCACTCCCAAATAGATGTTAGCATTGGCCAGCATTCAGACTTCACCCTCTGGGCAGCCACAAAAACACTTTGGCATTGGTAGCATTGGAATTCAACCCTTCAGAGCACCCCAAAATTGCTTTGAGCTCTGGTATTGGCATTAGATGTTGGCCCACCTTTGAAATATCAACAGATTAGGGTTTTGAAGAGAGAAAAATGGGACATGAGATGATTTGGAGAGCATTTTAGAAAAGGCCTAGAAATTTGAGATTAAAAATAAAGCAATTTCAAGTAAGTGAAACTTGATAGACTCACAAATTCTTGATATCCACGTAGCTTTGAAACAATAATTTCTGAAATTATAATTGTCATTCGAAGTGTGAGTCCGAGATACTGAGAGACTGCTAACGTTGAGATAAGAGTATCGACAGTGAATCAACAGTGACTTCAATGAAAATTGACTAATTTGACATAGTAACAAGAGCGAGAATGATAGAGCAAGCGAGATAGATGACAAGAGAGATAGAAAAGACAATATATCAATTATGAGACGTGAACTAACTTGTTATTTCTACCAAGAATCAACCCCAGGGTTTAATACTACCAGAGGCTACTAATTTGGTGGGCAGCGGTGAGCAATTTCTCAGAGACATTAGTCAGTCTGCATAGTAGCTAGGGGTACAGAGAGACAATATCTAAGAATGATGACAGGATGTGAGGGAGACCCTCAGTATGAGCATGAAATGAGTGAAAAGTTAGTACATTCAATTCGGCAACTAATCCAAGAAGTCCAGCATGCTAGAATCAACCGAGGTTCCTCTCGATAATCTCAAATCTCGCTAAGTGCCAAAATCCTCATACAGGGACTTCACCAAAACTGGATAGTTAATTGATGACTCACAGCCATTTCCTTCCCTTTCCTCTGAACAATGCATGAAAAGCAATGCCTTTCACCTCGTATCAATAATATGATCTAGATATATTCAGGAAACTACTCATCTTATTTCCAGCTTGTTTGACTGGGTATTTTCTTCATTTTTACTCTCCATTTCGTGCTCCTTTCCTTCTCACATTTGGATATTTGCCCTTTATGACTCACTCTCCTCTGTCTTCACAGCTCTTTGTTCACTTCTTCTCTATACTTTCATCATTTTATTTTCTTCCCAATGCGATCTTTATGTAGTCCTTAAATATTCAGACTTGTAGCAGATCCTCAGTTGAATATACACTTTCCCATTAGCTCAAATCATCTCGTCTCGTCTCTAACGGTTCATAATCATTTCGGTAGCTAACATTGTTGTCGCGGAGTGTGGAGGCGAGCTGTTGCCGTTCGGAGTTAAAAATCTTCGTGGCTTGCTGATCTCACTATCAAGTAGTAATCCCGATACATTCCCACTATCAAGCTTCAATCCCACTAGCCGGAAGCCCATCCCACTATCAACAATAATCACATTACCACTATTCTAGTATAGACCCATGTTTCTCTCAACTGAAATATAACCTCATTTTTAATTGACATCATAGAGGAGCTTATTGACTTTCGTGAACTTGTAGGAGAGCATTCCGGAGAGAACATGGCTGAGGCGGTGTGGGAAACCTTGGTTATGTATGAGATCGAAGGAAAAGTGCGTAGATACTCTAACTTTGGATTAAGCGGGCTCTGATGGTATCCATTTTCCTCCATGTCATCGCATTTATGTTCGATAATGCTTCAGATAATGATACCTTCGTAGATGGTATCGAGAAGCGCACGACTAAGGCTGGGATCGCATTCGACGCCTCCTGGGCCCGTTTACGTTGCATGCCGCATACTGTCCATCTCGCTGCAGTTCAGGTGAGTATATAACTCACTTTTTATCGTCTAAGACCCAATTTAACAAATCAACATTTTGTATCTTCAGCTTTTGGAAGCAATTGGCGCAATATCGAAGTCAGACAGCAAAAAGCAATCTCATGCAGCTGAAATCACCAAGATTCAGTTGCTGCGCCACTTGATAGATGTACCGATGATGCAGCAGCAGCTTTTGATGATGTAGGTGAGCAAGATGAGCCTTCTCTGGTGCTCGATGCGACAGGAGATATTTTTCCTGCTGTGGATAGGTATACTCTATTTTTTAATTGTGAAATTGTGACAAACAATTAACAATATTTCAGCTCCGAAAGATCGTCCGTGCTGTATGATTTAGTCCGCAGCGGAAGCTGGTTTACCCAGATGGCTACAGCATTTAAGGATCTTAAGCAACAGGATGACGGTGAGAAATGGGCATTGATGTTGATGTTAGATGTAAGGACACGATGGTCATCAACTCACCAGATGATGCGTAAGTTTATAACTCTTGATTGTAATACTTATCTAACGTCCTATTTCATTTTTATTAGAGAGAGCTCTTGATTTCCAGGCACAGACCGACGATTTTGTCAGCCTAAACAAAGATCTCCGTGCACTCGAACTCACCAAAGGCGAATGGGAGGCGATTTCGCAAGTTGCTGCGTGGCTTGAGGACTTCCGTTCTGCCACAACTCAGATGTCCTGTGCCAAGGAGCCTATGTTATCGACAACCCACGCCGTTTTTCGTGGATTTCAAGAGCACCTCCTCAAAATTCTTTCTGAGCTACCAGACACCGTCTCCCCAGCCATCAAAGCTGGCCTGCTCAATGCTCACAAGAAACTTAGCGTCTATTATTACCGCTTCGATCAATCACCATTTTATACATGGGCAGCATGTAGGCATACAGTTCACTCTTCTCTATTATTTTTACTGATTAATTTATTCCAAAGTGCTTGATCCACGAATCTCTTATGAAGGTGTAAAGATGGATTACAAGGAAGATCCAGAACTTCTGGAGCATCTTGAGACAATGAAGGAGAAGCTGAATGATTACTTCAAGGCTAATTACACACGTTCGGCTGCATCTTCCTCGTCAACTCAAACACATTCTACTTCATCCCAGTTTGATAGCTCACCAAAGAAAATCAAATTTATATCACGCTATCAACGGACAGAACGCCAGGCAATTAACGAACTTGAGGAATATTTCAAGTTGCCATTAGAAGATTTTGAGTCCTGCAGGCCTTTGAAGTGGTGATTTGGGCGTAAATCTCAATTTCCCAATTTATATCGTCTTGCAAAAGGCATTTTATGTATTCCAGGTATACATATCTCTTTCTTCGTTTTATTCAAAGTTAACTTATCATTATTGTTACTTCAGGATCTGCTGTGGCAGTCGAGAGAGTTTTTTCAGGAGGTCGTGATACAATTTCACCAAGGCGTGCAAGTTTTCAGGCCAGTACGATACGTACCCTTATACTCGTTAAACAGCGTCTCCGTCTTTCTTGTTGATCTTTTACTGTTATTAATATTGCACTTAATGCACTTCGTTCAATAAATTGTTTCTCGACATTGTGCCGTAAACCGTAATTCGGCCGTAAAGCCATACCGTTTGCCGTACCGTACCGTCAGCCATCGGAAAAAATCTTCACCGTACCGTATACGGCCAAGCTGTTGCCGTAGCTGACCGTAGTCCTACGGCCGTGTGCCGTTACAGCGCGGTGTGCAGCCCTACACGAACGGGGACGGCTCAGGTGCGGTATATACTGCGCCGGTACTTATTTCCTTCCTTTTCGTGTATCGTGGCTTGCTCGCAATTACCTCCAACAATGCGGCGTACAACAATGGAGGGCACAGCTGAGCTTGGGGCAGGAAGGGTTCTAGTGTACACCACTCGTTGCGTCATTGTAGAGCTGTTGTTGTTTGCGCACCAAACTGCGGCGCGTTCAGGCTCCCAAATGCAGTTGTTTGTATAAACACGGGCGTACTCTGGAGTTTTTTCAAAAGTGCCTAGGGTTTTGCAGTTGGCTGTAATCAACAAAAGCCCTGAGCGCTATATTTTGAAAACGGATCTATCGATAAGAGTTTTGCTGCAAGCGTGAGGTGGCTGTGTAATCAATTCATGGTTCATGTCGGAGTTTCAAAATTCACAACGAAGACGCTCAGGTTAGGCGCAACACTTCTCCTTTATCAGAACTCACAGCGAATCATCCATGCCACCAGAGACACGAGCAAGTTCGAAGGCCTCAGCCGCGGCAAACCCCCCGCCTCAACCGGCCACCGCGCCTCACGAGGAATTGATCGCCGTCCACTGGCTCCTCTTCGACAAATCCCATCCCGAAAATAAACCCTATCATATCCGCATACCTCGTTCACTTTTCTATGATCCATCGCAGGAATGTCAGGATCTATTTGCTGCTGTGATACGGAAGAAGCTTCGGTTTGACGCTATTGAAACCGGTATACAGTTTTGGAAAGTGAGTGGCACCCATTGCTTTTGGTCTTGGATCTACTAACACCTCGCAGCCTAAGGAAGTCTTGTTAGTTGAAGATGTGTGCGAACGTGGGTGGATAGAGGGCATCGACGATGTCTATAGTTTTTGCAAGCTAATTCCATATACACGCTCGTTCGCCACCGCGCTGGGGGGAGGGATAAACAACGAAGAGGCCGTCCACTTGGTCGTTACTGCCACAGAATCTAATCGAGCAGCTGCGGTCGAAGGGCATGCCGAGGGACACGATCTGGCTACCGAGCTTCCTGAGATTAAGCGTGCGTTTTTGTTGCTTTTTACTATTCGAGGGTTTCTTTAACATCGGTACAGGCTATCGCAAGATCGTTTCGACCCCGGGAAAATCGCCCTCCGTCTCTGCCAGATCCAAGGAGTATATTTCTGTCCAGGCTCGTGAAAATGAAGCCATTCATGATGGACGACACCCACCCAACCCCAAATTTCCAACAGTTGCCCCGCCAGTCCACATATTCCACCCTATCTTTAACAAATTCATCCAGCTTGTCAACGACCCTTCTGTCCAACCGACCAATAAGGACCTCAGACAGGCTCAGGAGTTCATGCACTTTCTTTCCGCTATTGGCGCGTTGGAGATAACGCGCAATGCTGCAATACGTACGAAATTGACGGAAATTTTGCAAGTCGACGTCCGCCAGGAACCAAAT
The DNA here is from genome assembly GCA_036937195.1 of Nidularia pulvinata. Lineage (NCBI taxonomy): Eukaryota > Fungi > Basidiomycota > Agaricomycetes > Agaricales > Nidulariaceae > Nidularia > Nidularia pulvinata. Next base: position 6,367 of record JASFDH010002086.1, on the reverse strand, counting down.
ACCGACACGACCTCTGCCGATGGCGTCCATATGCTCGTGGTGGATGACTTCCGTATCCCTCTTTTGATTGTGGAGCTCAAGCGAGAACTTGGTGATGCTGGCTGTGATCCTTCTACCCAGGCTGGTCTTACGATGAGGCGATCATGGATTCAAGATGATGTGAGTCTTATTTTCTGTCGTCCCTGATTATTCTTTTCTCATTTTTCCCAGCGAAAGGGAATTCGCGATAAGTGCTGTTGCCCTACCCTGATGCTAGCTGGCGGTGGACCATGGATGGGCGTCCTTGGAGGTGTATTCACCGACAAAGTTATTGTGCAAAGACTGACTGACCTAATATGGGTCGGACATTCGTCAACAGAGGAAGACGCTCGAGTCCACCGCTTCGCAAGGGTTTTGAAAGCCCTCCGTGAAAGCCTCCTTCGACTTAGATCTTATTACGAGCAAATCGCTGCTTCCCAGAACCCCTCATTCGAGCTTGGTCATATATATTCCCGCTTCTATCCTTATTTGACTTCATTTACCAACAAGGATGGCAATGAGGTTCACTTCGAATACATAAGAATGCTGGAGGACGATGCGGCCTGTGTAACCTACCAAGCGAAAATTTCCGGACAAGTCTACTCTCCCTATATCGTGGTCAAGTTTGTGTCCAGATACGGCACAGAAGTACACAAGTTCCTCACTGGCCTGGATCATGCTCCGAGACTTCTGTATTGCGGACCACTATCTAGTAGAAATGTACTGGGTGATGAACACTCGCCCGAGAAACCTGCTCAGGTGTTGCCTGGACTATCGCTCGGTCCTATGCAGATGGTTGTGATGGACTATGTTTCCGACTGTAAATTGACCCCATCTGACGCTCGTGAACAGCTTAGCGCCGTATTGGTCAAACTTCACACCGCAGGCTATGTTTTTGGCGACTTACGGCGCCAAAATATCTTGTTTGACAATGATGACGAGAACAAGGTTAAGTTCATTGATTTCGACTGGTCTGGCTGCTACGACATCAACATTCGCGACAATTCTCTGTCCGCCGATCTCCAGAATAAAATTGAAGTGAATGGGAAAGGCAACAAGCCGGTCGGCAATTATGTATGCTATCCATTAAACCTATCGAAGAGCATCGAGTGGGCCGCAGGCGTAGAAGATCTTGAACCTATTCGGCCTCAGCATGACTGGGATATGTTGGACAAACTTGCTTTATAGTGACTGTATTTTTGTCTGCCTTTTCTTTTTGCCGCCCTCTAGTAAAATTGCAATATGATTCATGGCCCCCATTCTCGCAATACTACTGTAAAAAAAAAAAAGTTTGCCAGCTGCTCTATCGCAAGTTGGAGCTCTTAGACGGATTTACATTTGGTTACATTTTGATATGATGTGATATGATAAGATAATGTGTTCCGCTGTAGGATGAAGCTCCTACGAGCGATACGAGCTTGTTGTTTCTAGGAGCCTGGGAGAAAACTGGGTACTTTCGCATTGGCACAATGTTTGTTCCACCGAATTGCAGCCAAACACCAGTGCCGGAGAGGAAAAGTGCCGAGTCCCGGTTTGTCTTGCTCATCGCTGTCGCCGACGTGCTCCCTCCAGTTCGTTTACGGCTCTGCTACTCTCTGCTATCCCTGCTCTCCCATATATGGAGCTTGTTAATCGCCACCTACATCGTGCAACTTCTATCTGATAGATCCTAGCGTCGACAGCGACTCATGTTCAAACCTCAAGCCTCCTCGACGTCCATGTGTACTGAGCAACATTGTTCACAAACACTCAGTACTCACCTGGTCCGCTCCCGCTCCCATGACAAGAGTACTGCTCTTACCATCCAGATGTAGCCGCGTCTTCCCGCCGTGACCGCATACCCCGCTCTGCATCGCCCTCGCCTTTCTGCTCCCCTCTTGCCTCCGCTTATGTGGATCTCGCCACTGTCCCGGCCCAGACGAAGGCCCCTCCTTCAATAATCGCAGCGCACATATAATTCTGGACATTGGCCCCCTCCTAATGAGCTGTTCTTCCCATGTGCTACGCCGCACCACCCCAAGCCCCTCTGCCCTGTCTCCCGTAGGGATCCAGCACAAGTCCATCCCCACCCCACGGGATTCTACAGGTAGCCGCTTGTGCACTCTCCACGCATCTGTTCCCCCTTTGACGTCCCCCTGCTGGTGAGGCTCTGGAGAACATTGCCCTTGCCATGGAGATATGAATATTGAGCGCTGCTTGAAAGGATGGAGCGATCCTGCTGGTACGTTTCCTTCCCTTTTCGCTCTTTCTTTGTCCACCCCTTCTGCCTTCTCCTTCCGTTTTCTCATGCTGACCCTCCTTCCCTCGCAGAGACATCTCGTCTCGCGCCCTCCACCGATATCACCAACATGTTCCAGCCTGCAGTCCCAGCACGTCTATTATTCGCTCATGCCAGAACTTCGAGTGCTTCTGGTATAACGTTTAGTTCGATGTTGGAGTTGAGGCCGGGGAGCGGAGGTGGGATGGTGATGTGGAAGAAGGGGAAGGGGAAAAGATGTGCAATTAGGATGAGGATGGGGTAGAGGTGCGGGAGATCCGGGATCTGGGTATGATGAAGAGGTTGCCGTTGTCGACAGCGATGCCGGTGGGGATGACGCTCACAATGGGCACGGAAGTGGGAATAGGAAGATGGAGCGGATGATGTCTCACGAGAGCAAGGTTGCATGCACAGGTGAACAAGCACAGGTACTTACGCATACCGGCTCTGCCATGTAACCCTGCCTTACCCATCCCTCTCCATCACCAACCTCCCATGAGGAAGAACCATCCCCGCCCTTTCGTCATCAACACCCTCTGACTCCGACATCGTTGATCTCTCTGCTCCACGACGTGCAGTAGCCTCACCCCCAACACCTGTCCTCACCGTTCCTACCCCAAACTCAGCCGCATCCTCTGTGCCCGGCGGGTTCTTCACTGTAACACCCGCGATCCCGCATGATCATGACCTGGTCCCATCCGGCGCCCATACGCAGTAGTGGAATCGGAGCCCAGACCGGAAGTACTGTGCGCTTCATATCCTCGTGAGTATTCCCTCTCCTACCGCTCCCCCCTTTCTCCTCCAGCTATACAATCCCCTGGAGAAATCTCTCCCCTGCAACTCTTGTTAGTGTTGCGCATCCGACCCCTCTCTGCTACTAGCGACACCGAACCGTCGACCCCTCGCACGGAGCTGTCTCCTCCTCTATGCCTCCGGCGTCCCAAACCCCTGGTTCTCTTCTCCCCCTACTGCCCCACCCTCACACTCCAGTCCCTATACACGCTTCATATCTATGTACCCACTCCGAGACTCTGCCCCACCACCGGCTCCCGGGCGCATCTCCCCCCTATGGCCTCCTCCTGGATACTCAAATTGGAGAACCTCGAGTTGAACTCGCCCTCTTCTAACTCGCACCTCTCATCAGTAGCAGTGCCCCCTCTGCTGGCCCCGCACGTATACTGTTCCTGGAACGGAATAGGGTGTTTGGCGCCGGCAGAGTTATAGGCAGACCTTCGTGGAGCGGATGGCGCAGGTGGGATGGTGGATGACGAAGATAAGGGTTATGCCTGCGATGGATGTGGGTATCGGGCTAGAGACGGACGTTGTACGGAGGGGGGAGGGGGTTGGTGGGGGGGGGACGGGGATAGGGACAGAGATGGCAATGGCAATGACGAAGAGATTATCGATAGCGGTGGGCGTGGAGGTAGAGATGGCGTCGATGGCAACGGGGACGGAGCGCGTACCCGAACGGGAACGGGGATAGGGATGCTGATGAGGAGGGGGATGAGAACAGGGACTGTGTTGGCGGCGACGACAGTGTTTGGAAAGGAGGAGGAGGAGGAGACGGGGGCAATGCTGCACGCTCGGTGCGTGTATTGATGGCATGGGGCAATCGATGCAGGTATGCATGCCGACGCTGCCAATGCATGCCGATCTGACCCACTCTTCTCTTTCACCAGCCTTCAAATTGAAACACGAAATTGAAATACGACAACCAACAAACTTCGAGTAGAAGTCCGACACCCCTCTTCGTTGTCAGCACTGCTGACTCAGACAGCTCCTCGACTGCCAGGCCCCCACCGTTCTCGCCCACTCGCCCTCCCATATCGCAGCACCGTCGGTGACATCTCTCCAACCCACGGCGTGCAGCTGCTCAAGTTCATCCTAAATGCAATTCTCACCTACGGGTGAATCGGATCCAGTACAGCCCGTTGGTATACTCTGCAGCCGGTATGCAACTACATTGTGGATGGGTATGTGAGTGAGAAACTTAGTTCTTTCTCCCTGACCTCCCACGGTGCGAATATCATCCAGATGTCCGCGGTAAAGATTTCAGGTACGTATGCCGACGCTGCCATGCTATCTTAGTCTGAACTGACGCTTTCTCACCAAGATCTGAGCAGAACATCGAAGAAGTTCGAAGCAATTTTCTACTTCCAAACCTGTCTCGGTTTGCACACCGTCATATTTAGACGTGTTCCCCCACCTGGCACCCGCAGCAGCTACACCCCAATTCGCGTTCTCACCTACGTGCGATGTTGTATGACAATACTCCTGAGACGTGAAACTCCCCCCCCCCCCCAGCTAGTACTTCACCGACTGGTCTTTCGATTGCTCTCCGCCGCCCATGCTCGAGTGCACCCCAGGGGTCATGGCCGGATGTACGAGAGAGAAATCCAGACCTGTCTCCTCACCTTGCCCCGCATAGCTGCCTCATCCCCCAACCCCCGTTTTCCGCAGGTCGCGATCTCTGAGCTGTGTAGCCTCCTGGGAATCGACATGCCAGAGCAACAAGGAGCACTGCTCGAGAGCAAGCTTGCTGTTCTCTACTTGGGCTTCGCGCAGGTACGCTAGGAGCAGGGTTACTCATGAGTGATCCTGGGACCTGCATGTTCGAACCGTTTGTACACTTGTTATCGTCCACTTGACGTCTCTCGACCTGCCTGCATGAACGGGATAACGGGGTACGAAGTGAGGCTGGGGAGTTTTGACCACCCGCTGGCCCTTGGCGGTATGGCGCTCCTAGCTGGTACCCTCCACCTATTCTCCACCACTCAAGGCCCCTCTTTCATAAGCTCGTTATCGCCAATTTCGCGCGTCTCCACCTGCATGCGTGAACAAAATGGGGCGGCTCCACCAGGCGAGGCTGAGCTAGTGCAGGGGGTATGGATACCCCTCCAGACTCCTGGTAATGGAACGGACATCCTCTCACCGTTGAGAAGCTCATCGTCCTCAACTTCGCGCACCTCGACCTGTGCGCGTGAACGAAATGGGGTGACTGTGCAATGAGGCTGAGGAGCGCCGAGCCCGTTCTAGGGTGCAGATGGGATATGGCCGTTCCTAACTGGTACCTCTCCCGGTTATGGAACAACCAACCATCCGCCCCATGTTCACCAGTTGGGAAGCTCCTTACCTTATAAGGTGGCTGCACCAGGAGAGGCTAAGGAGCATCGAGCTTGTGCTGAGATATGGATGCCATTGGATGGGTAGGATCGTTCCTAACTGGTACCTCTCCCCGTTATGGAACATCCATCCTCTGCCTTGGAAGGCTACATCCTCAACTTCGTGTACCTCGATCTGCGTGTGCATATGGGATGGTAAGTGTCTGCCTGCATGCATGTGTGAGGAGACTCTGACTGAATTCACGGTGGATGGATGAGATGTGAGCGCTCCTGAAAGTACACTCGCTTTTTCGTGGAGCGTGCATCTCATACTGGATGGAAGCGGTCGCTCCTGAGAGACACAGGGACATGGGTATTTGATCCGCTCGCTGGGCCTCCCTATATTGCATCCTCTACTGGACCTCCTTAGTGAGGGGTGTAATATAGCTAGGAAGAGAAAAGAACTATACAGTTCCTACATCATCTTAAGCAACCACCTCCTTAACCTCCTTTGACTGGCAAACTGAGCTACCGTCAAATCCCGGTTGGGGGAAGTGGTCACATACGAACTAAATCCTCTATGTTAACATTATTAAAGGCATTAACGTTGATAAATTTTGGTTATTCGGATGACAGAAAGAAATGTCATCTTAATTATCCTATATCGAAAATGTCAAGTATGCGTAAGCATGCAAGTAAGCACGTATATTTAAGGTTTCCCTATAGCAAACAAGGTTCGGAGTCACTGAAATGGGAAAGCTTGGGCGCTGTATTTTACAACGATGGCACCAATCCTGTTCCTGTGTGAATCTTGTTTGAGAAACACCAGTTGATGCGAGCAGAGATATAGCTCAGCTTACACCCAAGGTCTTTCCCTACACACACTATAGTAACAAGCCTTAGACCCGTGCCTCCAGCCCGCGCGAAAGTCGCTCCGCTCCTAACGCTTCGCGGGCTTTCGGCACGGGTCACGGCTTGCCGGGGGCAAGCC
>JASFDH010002085.1:0-12061 GCA_036937195.1 Nidularia pulvinata | reverse complement strand
AAATACCATTATTGTGAAGAATTATACTGATGGGTTATGTTTACAAAAAGTAGTAAGATGCTACAATTCAGATAAAAATAAGGTAATTCTATATCAAAGTCTTGAAACAAAGGCTATATTGAGATTACAGGTAGCAACTTTCAATGCCTTATATAATATAACAAGGCCTTATCAGTAATATAACACCTTTAGCTGAGTTTCAACTCTCTGGAAATATCTTTCACATTAAATTTTTGTGATGCACTCATGGCCTGTGCATGTAAGTAATGTGTCATGTACATGTGTATCATTCATGTAAATAATGATTGATCATAAAAAGAATGGAGCCTTGTGTTGTCCTCATGGGCACAGTTGCCTCATGGTATCCATGCAATGTCCATGTGTTATCCCCAAGACTAGATATTCCTGTGATAAGTCCAAAAGATAATATAATGATGATTGCCAAAAGAAAAGGTGAATTCATGACAATTGTAGCCTATGACCTCTAGTTCTGTCATGTTTTGTTCCAAAAGGTAAAATAGGAACTAGAGGTCATAGGCTACAATAGTGCTATGTCAGAGAAAGGCAGAAGTAATGTTGAAAGGATTTCTGACTGTAATGTTATAGGTAAGAACTGTCAGCTTCAGCTTATATGCTGCACCCTTCCAGTTCTCATGGGTTCTAACTTAGTAAGTGGTCCACATGTCAGAAGATAGTTACCAGTTGTCAGAAGGTTGTCAGGGACAAGTAAAGATATTGACAACTAGAATCCAAGTCTAGTGTTGAGGGCAAGATAGGACTAGTCAACATAAGTTAACTAGAAGGAAAGTCAGAAGGGGGTCAGAAAGTCAGAAGTGAATCAGAAAGACTTAGTAGTAACTTAGTTAGAGGACTAGAGGTGATATTAGTCAATATTCAGATTGCAGACTAAAGTATATAACAGAGCTACTTAAATATGAGTATTGCTAATTGAAATAATAAAAGCAGAAGTAGCAATACTATGGATACAAGGAATAATAAAAGTCCTGGACACATAATAACAGTAGCAGAAATGAGAGTGGAAGGATAGCTGAGCAGAAGTGTACATAGAGATGGTAATTGTATTGTGAGCATCAAATAATAAAAACAATAGTTCAGAGATTAGCAATGAATGGAAATGGGTGGAGAATGTTGGAAGCATAGTGGGGATATAGAATGTAAAGTTGGAAAGTGTTAGAAGATGTCAGGAAGGATCACAGATGTAACAGAGGGTTAGGAATGGTTGGAAGAATGTCAGAAGTGTGATCTAGTTATTGGTATATGACAACTACTTAAATATGTTGATATTTAATTGTATAACTAATCAGAGAACAGTAACTAGCAGTGACAGAATTATAATAAAACTGGTTATCATAATAAGGTATCAGAAGTCAAATCTCAGAGTTGGAAGGATATCAGAAGTGTTTATAATAGAAATATTGTTCTGATAGGAATCAAAGTATTGTCAAATATAGAAATGGTAACAAGGTGAATAGGAAACAGGGTATTGTGATTATTGGAAATATTGGAAGAGGGTCAGGAATCATCAGATGAATGTCAGAAGTGTGATCTGGTTTTCAGCATATGACAAGGATCTTGGAAAGGTCAATAGGGTGCTTCTGTAGCAGTGGCAGAAAGTCCTGAAATTATCAGAGTGGAAAAATGCAGCCAGAAAGTTTGCAATCCTGACAATTTACCAGCACACATAAAAGTGGCATCATTTATGAAGGAGATTGGTGGAGACTGCAGAACAGTGTCAAAAAGTGGTGTGAAGGGTTGCTGATTCAGGAAACAAAGTTTATAATGGGAGACTAGAACAAAGTAAAGTCCTAGGAAATGATAATATTCTCTACATCAGCATGTTGGTAAAAAGATTGCCAGGTTTTGGCCAGTTTTTACCAGTTTTGGGGTTTTCAGAAACCTGATTGGGAATGAATTTCTGGTACATCAACAAAATGTTAATGAAATCCTTTCTCACACTGATATTTTTGGCTCTCCATCATTTATACCTTAAATAGAGCCAGGAATGCCAGCTAGGTTTCCAAGTGTAGAAGTTTTTCCTAGTTTTTAACATTTGGCAGAAGGTTTCTGGGTTTTATTGGTTGAGAAACCTATGGAAACTAATTTGCTAAAATACTGATGCTACATATTAGCAAGGGACAAGAGGGAAATTCTTGCAAGTATAACTCCTGTTGCTATATCCCACATCTGTGTCATGATTAACAGGCAAGGGCAGCAGATGAAAGGCAGCAGCTATGTCATGATTTGTTTCTTTTTCCTTTTGATATCTTATCTTATCATGACACATGGTATCATAGATTAGATGGACATATGGATAACACATGCACAACATGCATTTACCAGCACTTACTGCATACCATGAGGGTACCAACCTTTTTTCATTCATTATATTAAATACACATGTCACAGCTGATCACTTATTATTTACATGCATGATACTCATGTTATACATGTAGATACAGCATGGACTCAGACATTACTTACATATGTAGAACACATGTAGTTAAGTATATAGGCAGCACAATTGTACCAAGAATGCCAGTCTTGAGCTGGTTGTTTCCCCACTAGCAATACAGTGTCTCTACTCCTATCCTCTTCCTTTCTTCTGAGTAATTGAATGACTTCAACACTGCACTATACTAGAGCATATTGTTTGTGTGTCTGACATATCCTGTCATAGCTAGCTGTCTTCACTAATATCATATTTTAGATGCTGATATGTGGTTTTCCCTTAGTGTTTAGGTGTAGATCCACCTAGGGCATATCAGGGGGGCAGAAACAAGGGCTGAAAATTGTGGTATTTAACAAGGAAGTAGTTAGGGAAAGATGTGTAGCACACTGTTTACAATTTGTCAACACAGCAGACACTGAACCACATTGTACTGCACACTTGGGGTTGGCAGGACTCTTTAGATCCTGATATCAGCAGAGGAGAGAGAAAGATCTGATGAGCATATGTAACACAGCAAAGAAGTCAAAGCTGCCCATTGTCTTCTGGGACTTGGTGACTGCTAAACATGGGTGTGTTACAACTAGCACTTGAGGAGTTAAATCAACAAGGTCATTATCAATTACATGGAAAGCAGAAAAGGTCTGCAGCCAAATGCAACTAGGGTGTAGACTCTGAAATGCTCAATAGTGCCAGATGCTAGTGTTCAGCACCTCCAACTTCTCCAACACTACATGCAAAGTAAAGTGTCCAAGAGCCTATGCCCTCATTCATAGCTTGAACCTATCAGGTTCAACAACCTTAAACTCTCAATGATGACAAAGACAGCAAAGATCACAGTCATTCTTCAGGTCTTGCCAGACAAGACTAGGAGCATACCTTGAACAGGAGAAGTTGTGTGTGTCAGTATGTAGGATGCTATGAAGAGAAGTAATAGCAATCCAACAACATGCTTCAACATGAAGTTTGAGGAGCAGGTGACAAAGGGTGCATTGCCTCCATGTTAATTCTTCTCAGCCACCCTGATGGACAAATGCTGCATGCATCTAACAGTCTTGCAAATATTACACAGCAAGAAGGATAGGATGAACCTGGGGGTCCAGAGCCAGAGGAGATAAAGAGCATAGCAGACAACAGGGAAATTGCAGAGGCAGCTTAAAGTCCTTGAGCAAGAAAACAAATGAGGACATTTTGATAGATCCATTGAAAGGGAAGCTTATGATGTTTGATTAGTGGGTGTCTTTTCTGTCTGTTTTTCTATTAGGATTGTTCATGTGTCTTTTTCCTCCCAGGTTTCCTAACAGAAACCCATGCATCAGAGTCCTTATAGCCTTTTCCTAGTGGCAGCTCTTTGCCCTCCTGTCTAAATAATCTCACCAACCACTCTTATGGTTGCCACCTATCTCTACATCTACACTCTTCTTTTCTTGACTGTCTTTATGCTCTCATCAATTCTACTCATGCTCTTGTTTACATGTACATTGTCACAGAGAAGCAGTTGGCATGAAGATAGGGGAGGAAGATGGGGTGTATGAGAAGAAGGGAGTGCACAGTCTGTACATCAACAATCTCAAGGAACATTGGCACTGTCACATCATGCCCTGCTTCAAGGATCTCAAAGTGTATGTGGGTGCTTGAACAAGCATTGGTGAACAGGACCTCAAAGAATGGTACCTTGCTGGATAGGTTACACATGGGTCAATGGCATAGTTGATTATTGCATCTGTCTAACAATGGGTCTTAGGTTTGGATTGTTCACAGAAGATCCTCAGTTTGATATGGGTTGACCCATTATAGAGCATTGCTCTTGTTTAAACTTTTTTCAATATATATCATCTATGCTGTGCTGCATACTTGCTCCTCCTATTGTGCTAATCTTGTATTTCTCCTTGTGCTATGTATCTTGCTTGCCAGTACCCTGTCAAGTTTTGTTCCAAAGGTAAATAAGGACTAGAGGTCATAGGTTATGATAGTGCTATGTTGGAGAAATGTCAGAAGTAATGTTGGAAGGATTTCTGACTGTAATGCTTAAGGTAAGAACCATTGGCTTCAGTTTATGTGCTGCACCCTTCCAGTTCTTGTGGGTTCTAACTTAGTAAATGATCCACACATCAGAAGATAATTACCAGTGTTGGAAGCATGTCAGAGGTAAACAAGACACTGATGACTAGAATCCAAGTCTAGTGTCAAGGACAAGATAAGACTAGTCAACATAAGCTAACTAGAAGGAAGGTCAGAAGTGAATCAGAAAGACTTAGTAGTAACTTAGTCAGAGGACTAGAGATGATCTTAGCTGATATTTGGATTGGAGACTATAGTACAGAAGAGAGCTACTTAAATATAAGTATAGCTAATTGTAATAATAAAAGCAGAAATGGCATTGCTATAGTTACAAGGAATAATAAAAGTCCTTGACACATAATAAAGTAGCAGAACAAGGACAGAAGCATAGCTGAGCAGAAGCATACTTGGAAATGGTAATTGTATTGTGAGTGTCAAATAATAAAAACAATAGTTTGGAGTTTAGTGATGAATGGAAACAAATGGAAGGTGTCAGAAGCATAGTGGGAAATTGTATCATGGTGTCAGAAAGTGTTGGAAGATGTTGGGAGTGATTGCAGATGTAATGTACCCACTGTTTACTACATGCTGCAAATGCATCTTGGCTGCATATTCAGGAATTGGCCAAGACATGCTGGCTTGTTTTGTTTCATTCATTGAACACCACATGGCTATGTTCTTTCTGTAATCTACTTATCCTCAGTAACTTGAATTACTTCCTGAATACCCTTCCAATTCATCTGTTTGCCAGTAATACTAAGTCTGCAGACTGCCATGGGTTGTGACATGTGGTATTTGGAATATGAGAAATGTGGGAAATTTTATTTGATATATGATTTAATTGTCATGTCATTCTGCCAAATTGTGAACCATGACAACAAGCATTTTGCTTGCTTCAACCTCAGTGAATGCTATTGACCCAGCAGTTTCTCCAAAACATGTGGGCCCTCAGAGAGATCTGTGGGCAGCTGAGCACCTTTCAGCACTAGCCCTAATAATAGAGCCTATCTAGTTGGATATGGTTCAGAGAGATCTGAGAATGGACTTAATGACAATATTTTGAGTTGGATTATGGTTGAACTTGCATGTGCCTGCATTCACTATTAGATATAGAGTAATGACAAGTGGATAAATATGAAGACATTCTGTGCTGATTTGTTGATAAATCTACCTTGTGTAAATTGATGAGATAACTCAATGTGATGTAAATTTGGACATGGTCATCTCTATTAGCTCACTTTGTGGCAAATTTTGAACATGTCAACAATGTGTCACTCCTCTAATAAGTGAAAAGATTTGTGTTTGTTGAATTGACATGCTCACATGAAAGTTACACATCAAACTGCTCCTGCATTGCACATTTCTTTTTCTGGTAACATACTGCATCAGAGCTTCTTCTCCCACCAAGTGTCAACTCTATTCTTGTCACACATTTCTGACAGTAGGTATTATTATGGAGATTCAGGAACAATGTCTTTGCAATACCTGCAAGAAACTGAAGGATTTACTTGCTGAAGAATTCAAAGTGATGTGTTCTGGATTCTCAAAGACCTGTTCATTATGCCTACAAGCAAAGGCAGTTTCCCATGTGAAGAAGAAGGCCAAGAGCTCTTCTAAGGATGTCCTTGATTCAGAAGAGGATGACAAAAAGAGCATGGAGAACTATTCACTCCTTTCAGAGTTGAGTCTTCAACAGTTTCTTAGTGCAATTTCTACACCAGATCATGTTCTAGAATTTTCAGCACAAGTCAATATATCAGAAATGGACAATACCAATTCCAGGGAGATGGCAGATGCACTTTCAAAACACATTTGGGAATGTTTGCATTACCATTTTGTGTATGTCAGCTTTGTTAGTTTTATATCTCACCAGAAGTTATTATTTAATGCAAATTTAGTTACCACAGTATATTCAACCATCAGAGATCACCATCATCACACTTCATGTACCACTGTTCCCAAATTAAAACAAGGCAACATAAACCAAAGAAAGGAAAACAAGAAGGAGCAAAAGAGTGTGACAAGGACTGCATGGATACCTTTGAGTGCAATGGATGGCTTCACATTACAGTCACAGATGGAAGTCCCATTGTGTTTGTTAGTCTAAAGCATAAGGAAGATCATATTCCACACTAGAACATTGATGTTCCTATCAATGTGGAGACATTTGTTAAAGATAATATTGATTTAACACCTACAAAGGTAAAATTTGCTATCTATTATATTTTGCCCATGTGCTGATTTATATAATAGCTTTGGGACAAGATTTTGAAGACCCATCCAACACTGGCATTCTCTAGAAAGGCAATATACCAGATATGGTATGAAAATTCAAGCAAAAAGTGGAAGCATGATCCTGATCAAGTCAAATCTGCATGTATTCTTATTGAAGAAGCCTCTAAGAAAACCTCACAAAATGGGTTATACATGATCACAGAGAATATTACCCTTCATGAGGAGGAGGGATTCACTACTATTGCATTTTCTTTGCCAGAAGTTATTTGTAAATGGGGAGAGAAAATCCAAGAGATTGCACTTGACTCTGCATGTAAGTCTATATTTAACATTATGCATATTATTTTAAACATTGTCATTACAGGGAATACCAATAGTGATAACTTTGAAGTTTATGCCCTTCTTGGAGAAGTCTATGGATCTGGATGCCCTTTAGGATTCTTGCTCATTCAGTCTTCTCATGATGGTGAGCCTGGAAGCAAAGAGCGATATATTCAGGAACTGCTCTTGCATTTTAACAAAAAATGGAAGATGAAACCAATAATCACCCTTACTGACAAAGATATGTCAGAAATAAATGCATTTCTTGCACAGTGGCCTGAAGCAAAGCATCAGCTATGCTTTTGGCATTGTCTTAGGGCAATAAAGACTCACCTTGCTATACTTTGAAGAAGGCCCAAGTATTATGATATTCTTGAGGCAAATAAAGAGTTCCCTTGGATTGACAAGGATTTTGTTCCTTCTGCACAATTAAAGGATCCAAAGCAGGTGCGTATATTTATTGAAGAATATTTTTGCCATTACTTATAATTAATACAGAAAATAGCTGTGGCCCAGAAGGCTATCCCCCAAGTGACTGTTCACTTTAACAGGCTACTCAAGAATGTGGCACCTGAGCCAGAGTCACATCCTAGACGACTTACAATTTGGCTGAATGGAATTGTATGCTCAGTTGTTTCACTTCCAGAGCAACACCAAGAGGCATCCTCAGAGGATATAAATGATGGCCAAACCTCTGATGATAGCGATTTGCTTGCCTCTGAAGATCCAGATGATGAAGAAGAGCATGGTGATCTACTGAGGCAAGTCGACTCTCAAATTAACAAGGATATTGAAGCAGATGTTGAAGATGGACCGGACTGGATGTTTGACGAGGGAGAGGTCTCGTCAAAGGACCCAAACTATGTTTTTTGTCCAGCAGTGCATCGAAAGCAAATCCTTCATCTATTCACAAAGCATTTTTGCCAGCACCCATTGTTTGCAGAACGTGATGGTAATTGGACTGCTGAAAGAATTTGTTGAAATGCTGTCCATGAAATGTACTCATTCTGCCATCAGCGCGGTCTACGGGAGGTCTGGGGATACATGTGGGCATGTTGGTATGCACCGAAGATGTGGAAGTTGTGGGCACGATCCACTTCACCCTATCTATCCTGTCTTCGGACTACCATGAATGTCGAAAACTTCTGGCGACAATTGAAACATGACTATCTTCATCATGTTGCGCGGCCTCGACTTGATCATCTGGTCTATATTATAATCAACAGCGTCACTCCAACATATTTTGCACGTACCGAAATTTTGGATGATAAATATCGTCTCGGGCGATCAAAGGCATTGACAACATATCAGAAATATTTCAAGAAGTCCTGGAATAATTTGCTCTCAGCAAAAGTCAGCACAAAGCACTATGATACAAACCTTGCAGATTGGACTTGCACTTGCGGACGGCAGAAGTATGACCGCCATCATATTTGCAAACATCTTGTGCAAATGGTTGGGAATCCCACTACCCGCTTTTGGAGAAAGATTTCCCGTCGACGATAACTCCCTATTTACCAGCTTCCCGAACTTGTTGCAAAGGGCACAGATCGTGCTGAATACCAAGAGCCTGATGGAGCCATTACAGACGGCGATGATCATATATGGTCTGGAGATCGAGACATATTGACTGGGGATGGTGATTGGCGTCGCAGATTTTCCAGTACAGAGGGAACTTCAGTTCTTGGAAAAAGGACTCTTGACAGAAATGAGCTCACTGAAAATGGACACACTGGCAAATTTAGGAAGACCTCGAAGGCTAGTTCAAGTTCTATAGAAGGAGAAGTACCTGCAGTTTTTGGCCAAGTTCACGGTCAGACTTTGGATGGTGATTGCAAAATAATTGACTTGACAGTTGATTCTTCGTCATCTACTCTGGTTCGCCTCCTCAATTGAGCACAGCTGCTCGAAGCTCTTCCCCCATCGAATACGGAAGCGAAAATGAAGAGGAGGTGCGTAGCGTTATTATCCTGTGAATTCTAGAGATTTAATAAAGGGCTCACCGGAGTATTTTCAGCTTGATATATGTGCTGAATTCCTTCTACTGCGCGCCCAGCGATTGGAGAGAGCTGCAGAAATTATTAGAGCACAAGTAACGGACCACCGAAACCCAATCTGGATGAAGTCGATGAAGAGACGAGATGTTGGACGCGACGCTGATGATATGGTATGTGATGTTCGTCGATTTGAAGAGACAGGACGCAGCAGAGACAATACGTGGGCTAGTGCGAGCGGCGGGAAACATGCAGTTCGTCGCACAAACAACACCATGGGATATCACAGATAATCTAAAGCTTAAAATTTATGTCATACATGAACTTTCCTAATAGCTACATTTCTCAAAATCACAATAATTTGGCAAGAAGGTAGATATTTACGTAGCAATCATTCCACCTTTATTGAGTACAACAAAACACAAGTAGAGTATTGACTCTACCAATGGGCACTCACCACTTAACATATTGTCAGAGGCGACGCGATGCTGTGCCAAGTTCATTCTCGGATCTCTCCGGATATGTGATGTTATCCATCAGACATCTCTCGCTTGATGGCGTCTGGCGCTAGGTCCTGACGCGCTCGCCACGTGTTTCGGAGAAACTGCTGGGTCAATAGCGTTCACTTTCGACCTCCTCCGCACTGTATGTGAAAGTCAACTCGATTATCATCTGAGTTCTTCTTAAATTTCTTAAGCGCATCCTGAACCAGGATCAGGTTCATTTCATTGTAGGTTGACTGCAGGAAGGTATCAAGCGCAACTGCTTTTGCTATTCGAGTTCACATTGTCCCCCTAAAATGGGCGGCCATGACATCTACTGCCCAGTATGTTTGTTCTCTATCCACCACAATGCCATGTAACAGGACCATAACAGCCGTAAATCACCTCCAGGTATCCGGCATGATGCACTTCCGCACGTATAACGATGGATCACAAACAGTACGTGTACATTTCGTCGCCTTCCATGCTCTTCCACTGGGCAGTGCAAACTAAACCTGAGTTACTAGTTCTCCAATTGCATCCTTTCAGGAATTAAATCCCTCAATGAAGAAGCTAATGGCACGCTTCCCGTTCCCTCTGCGAAAGTCTGCACCGGACTCGCGTACTCGGCCGACGATATCGCAGCATCACAGGACTATGTTATGCTTGCGCCATATGAGCTTGATGATGAGGGGGTGGCAGTTTACTTCACTGATACTGATGAGCATGTAGGCGAGAGCAAGTAGCCTTTTCATCATCAGGTCTTCACATTGCATCTTAACCTACCGTTTCAGTTGATACATCCCAAATAATCGCCGTTTTCAATGTTGAGCCAGGGGATATGCCGGAGTATGGCTGGTACAGGCTCAAAGACGAACCGAATTCTGATATCACCATTGTCAGTGGTGGGATTGCGGTCATTATCACTTTCACCGCATTTCTTATCCTCGCCGCGGCTACGCCTGCACTCGCGACACCTCGAGTATTGTATGCTCTCCTAAGAAACGGGATCCTGGGTGGCGTGGACTACGGTCCTGTGGGGCGTACCCACTGGCAATATGCGGACTGGCCAGCAGTGTGCGAGGGCGGAACGGAAGCTTGGCAGGAGCTCCTTACAGAGCCCGGAAAGAGCGATGAGGAGATCTTGCATGAGGCATGGTACGGGAGAGGAAATATGTGGACTTTTGTGAGGCCCGATCGGTATGTGTCTTCTGCAGACGACTATTTTCACGGCCAGTCGTTAATTCACCGTCAATCAAAAGGTTCCCAATCACCGAGACCCTTGAATCCGATCCCCTAAAATCATTCTCAGACGCCATCGACATCTTATCCTGCGGTAAACCTACCTTAACAACCCTCCCACTCGACATATATCACGCAATTGTCGCGAGCCTTCCCCTGCATACCATAATTAATTTCCTTGGGCTCTACAAATCTCTGCGTGCAATTCTTCTCCCGCACGTGAATGCCCTCGCGTTCCAGCATATTCTTGCGGAGAAACCTTGGCTCCTTCCTGCGGGTCCCTTCGAGTTCGAGCGAGGGAATGAGGAGTGGGAGGCATGGGTGGAGGAATGGGGAAAGGGCGGCGTAGATGTGGCGGAAGCTGAGGAAGGGGGAGGTAGGATACCATGGTTCGCATATCTACGCGCTTGCGCGGGGAGTTTAAGCATGCGGAATCGGAAGCGAATTTGGGACGTGGTGGGACAGCTGGAGGACCGGGCTCTGGAGAAGGGTATTCTAGCGCTAGATTCCGAAGACTGAGGGGCAGTTATGGTTACTTGAGGTTTATTCTTTGACTGCCTTGTATACCCTTCCTGTAAACTAAGCATCAGGTGAATACTTTTCCTCTGAGCTGCACAACATTAAATCTCCGACCATTTGGGGTTCATTGAGCAATATGCTCTATCTTTATCAAAGCTATTGATTTACATATACAGCATCAATGTACGAATTTAAAAAGACAGCTAACAGATTTCGTCACGATGTAGCCTTCGTCACCATTCGAGTTCATGAATCATGATTATTATCATCGTCTGCAACGCCTGAATCCACTTCGGCTCTGAATTATGAAAGGATTGAATCCCGTAGGAGTAATTCCGGATCCTCCAACATGCGTAGCAAGTATGACGCCGTTGATATTTAGTCAATGTTTAGTAAGCAATACCTTCGATACCACGGTAGTTGACTACATGTTTTACCTGCAAGGGAGCGGTCAGTCTTTGCCCAATACCAATTGAGCAGCGTGCTTAATAGAGTCACGCTAAAGCGGGACTTGAGCTAGTCTATTATATTTTTAATTGATGAGGGTGTGCAATTATCAGCCTAGCAGACGCCGCTCAGGAGCGGGAGTCTTTAGATCGTTATGTCGGCAGGGTTGAGAAAGACGCAACGAGCGTACGTAACGCGGAGAAGAAGTCGGAGCGCCCGTTGTCTTCTGGGATTTGGTGGCCGCTAAACATGGGCGCGTTACGACTTGAGGAGGTTAATCTACAAGGTTATCA
>JASFDH010002084.1:0-12065 GCA_036937195.1 Nidularia pulvinata | reverse complement strand
CTTATGCAAGGTTTCTGCTGAATCAGCAGAAACTCGGGGGTACTTCGCAGAAAGGGGGTTTCTCAATAGAATTATCCCTATCGCGTATCGGGCGTTTAAATTATTTTAGCAAAATCGAAATTTGAGTACCTTAAATTTGTCCTCTCCCTCTGATACTTTGCACAGCGGTGCTAAAATGAGTTTAATGCATTAATATCAATTTTTTAAAATATTCACCTGTGGAGGAGAGCAACGAAGTGCTTCTGAGGGGGCGAGGTCAAAATATCAAGTGATTGAATCGGTGGTAACGCAGATGTCACATCAAAGGCATATCGGCACTTAGTCAGCACGTTTGGCAGGTTAATCACTAAAAGTTCATTCTTTCAGCAACTACTAGTATCACTATATATGGAATGCAGCGAGGAACATTTAGATATGGCTACTAGGTATGTATTTGCCCATATACATTATAGTGATTGCTAATCCAGCTCCCGGTCAAATTACTCAGCTGTGTTCTCATTGACTCGACAGTCCATTGGCTAAGCGCCCACGGTATGATGCCAGCCTTGCCCAACCTCTCCAAGATCAAAAGAGCACTAGCTCACGCCGTAGTGAGTATCCAAACGGCAATCTTGAGCCACACAACTTCTCTCCGGCTCTGCGATATGTGGCGGCGTGTCGACGTTTGCAGGAGGAGAAGGTAGACTGGAAAGGGTCGAGGAGCGGCCGCGAGAGGAGGTGCAAGATGTTATTCGCCTGGTAAGTGGAATATGTCTTCTTTTTCGGAACGGCTGCTCACCATACGCTCTTATCTCAACAGTTGCTGCCTATGTACGTTACGTAGTGGCCAAACACTCGGAAACAGAAGCAACCCGTGACACCAGCCCCTTCCAAAAAATCGTTCGGGCAACGTCTTATGCTGGAGCCAGCTTGAGTGCAGTGGTCCATATTTCAATTATTGATTGCTTGTGCATCTACCCAGCTCAAGCTAATGATTTTCATTCGCAGTGTCAATTTTCACATCGTCTTCCAGTTAGGATAATTCTTCCATTTTTGTGAAGTTGTTCCGGTTAATCCTGTCTTATTTTCTCCGAGACTATGTCCCGACGTCGAGATCGAAGTTCTGAGCCACCGTGCCATCGTGAATCTAATGGCTAGGAGTACTCGACCACATGGCCGAAGTAGTCACAAGCTTGCTTCGGCGAAGAGTTATTAATAACTCAAAAAATCTATACATAGTATTCAAGAGCTTGTGGATTTGATCATGAGCACTTTTTCGAAATCTTTTTGAGGCTTTCTGGTCACGGTGACGTGTCGTAATATAGGATCCGTTGGTCATTTATACATTTATTACTTGCAGAAGAAATGTGGAAAATTTAGGAGAAATCTCTGTTCCGAAGCATCCATATGATACGACGGCAAGTGATACTAGTGGAAATCGGTCAAGTATTGAGTAAGTCCTGGAAGCCTCGCGGTTGATGGTGCAACTTCCCATTCAATATTGAAGAGCAATAATATTCATATCAAATTTACATGTGCAACAGGATACTAGCTACATACAACATAGTTGCTTATGAGGGGTACGTATTGAAGTAGGCACAATGCTAAGCTTCTTATAAGGGAATGGAATAGTATAATAAGATGGTGGTGCAGATAGTTTATGGTGAGCATCAATTTACACAGTAGAATAAATATATTCTCACTGGTACGGTTAATTAAAGGACATGACTTCAAATGTCCCATTTTAATTTGGTGATACCTATGCACTGTCTCTCCAATAAATACATTCTCAGATATAACAGTACTTCTACAATAGATTATGATTCCGAGTAACATGAGTTAGCGGAATTAAACACAAAGACAGAGCCGGGGGGTCTTTGTCTCAAAGTCATGAACACAATCATCTACAAAAGATCCTACATTATGTGACAAAGAATTCATGTATTTATATCTCGGGATATTCAACTGATATCTTCCTTCAAGTATGAATAATCTATATTTACAGTGACGCGCAAGTGCCACGCTTGCGCAACTTTCGACCACGCAGTTGCGCAAGGTGTCACTCACTTGCGCAAGGCCTCACTCACTTGCGCAAACTGTCCACTCACTTGTGCAAATCCTACACGTACTTGCACAATGCTGCCACTCACTTGCGCAATGTATATACTTGTGTAGATAAGTAAATAGGAGACTTCATGTCATACGTTATGATGAATAGGCATCGGAAAGGTGGCTGTCAGTATACCAGCTTACTAAATAGAACCTGTCAGCTAATTCTTTTTTGCACTACTTTTCGTACTTAATGCCCACATAGGATGAATGCTATGAATAATAGTTTCGGCTGGTATTGGGAGTTAGGATCGGCATATTGCTATCACTCCCCCAGTGTTGCAAAATTCTCTAGTGTGCCACAACCACTGCGAATTGAGCACTGAAAACTGGCGCACATGCTTAAATAATTATTCTAAGTAGGTTTACCTTTTTTCTTTCAGGAAAATTGAGCTATTTCTCGCTGGGGAAACATCGGTCTGATTTTGTAATGCTAGGTCACTTTGTAGTATTTCACAGCTGGCTTTATGATTTCTCAACCAAATAAAATAAAAATTACATTGCTGTAAAGTAAAAATTACCAGTTTTCCAGTGATATACGTTTAAAAAATTGCAGCAAAGTTTTTGAGGTGTGATGCTGCAATCAGCGGGAGTTTTGCAACAAAGAGAGAGTGATAGTAGCGTATCATCAGAACGCGCCAGGGACTGGCGGCTAATAATAATCACCAGCTCTGGGCACATTTTGATTGTAGTTAAAAAACTGTGGTATGAGATTGGATGGAACTACATAAAGTTGAAAAAAGGCCCTCACATCCAAAATCAAAACCCAAACCAAAAGGGCGTCAGAATAAGAGGAGCAATTAGGTGAAGTAGATCAAGCTGAAACTTAATTATTTGGCAGGTAGCAACTCATCAATGTATTCATATTTTCGTTGTGTTTCGAAAGGAATCAAACTGCGAACATTCATTTTCTTCGCTTATTATTAGTTACATATATCATATGTACGTGTTTAGGCTTACGATGAAGCTTAGTTAGAAACATAGAAGAGCAGAATCCAATATCTCCGACGAATGTTACTCAAAATGAAGTAATAAGTCGGCAATACTAATAAAGTGATCGGCACTAAATTTGGTGAGAAGCTTTAATGTTCAAGTTTATAAGCCTACCAAATCCCAGACATTCATTCTTCTTGTATATTACAGTATTTATTTAATTTAAATGCACAATCCACATCATTCTGGAGCTTAGTTAGAAGTGAGGAAGAACAGAATTGACGATCTCTGGCGAGTTCTGCCCAACGCGATGTCAAGTTGTTACAAATGGTCACCATTGAACCGTTCACCCGAAGCTCGTGACATCTTTACAAGTCAACTTCAAGTTCGAGATAATCTAGTACAGTCCTCTTCCGGTACTGAATTTAGGGAGGAAATGATAAGTAGGTGTTTAGACACCGCAGAAAATTGTTTACATATACGTGATTAATTGGATGTGTCAAAGACCTATCTAGATGTTAATTACATCAGTGCATCAGTCTTAGTCTTTATGTGCTATGGGAATCTATGATATTCAGGTTACTTCCTTCATATCATGTGCACTCTATATAACTAGCTTATGTACGCACTCACGCACAGTTCCGCGCAAAATTTCAAAATTTTTGCACAACTCTCAAATGCACGCAAAAAAGTTCTGCGCAAAACTGCGCAACTTTGCGCAACTTGCGCATGCACTCACCTGTCCACGCAAAAAGGATTGTGCCCGGCCTGGACAGGTGCACTATGGATGGTAAAGTAGTATTACCTCGTGATTCACGCCCCAGCTTCGCATGTCATGCATCATCCTCTGGCACATTCCTAAGCCTCATGACCTCCACTGCAGGACGGATGAATTTTGCTGACGACATGGAGAACGGCACGGGAATCACCGGTGCTTATGTATTTCTACCCGGATCCTCTTCTCTTCTTCTGATCTACATTTTATCTCTACATCACTGCTTTAAATTGAACAATGAGTTATCTATGCTCTAATCTACGTCCTCTTCGCGACCTACGGCTCAAATCACCAGCCTCATGCTCCCAGCGTGTCACCAGTGGTACTTAGTAATTAATATTTGAAAGATGGGCTTCTGTGCTCAAGCTGGCTCTTGTATTCAATCCCCAGCGGTTTATTTTTACGGTTTATTTTTGAATTCGATGATTGGGAATAGGACACCACTTGTACTCGGAACTCAACCTGCTGGCCATACGCATGTGAGCAATGTTGCTGCAGTGGGTTCAATTGCAATTAGGGTTTGATCATCGCATGAAATAATGATCGGAGGAAGATTAATTGACTTGTTGCTGGTCCATGAGGAGATATAGATTTCAGAAGCATTCACCTGACATTCAACATTATTAAGATCTGTACATATACTCTTAGCCTCTTTCCTCGCAAATTTTACAGGCACTGGCTGTACTTTAAACGAGATATATAAGTTAGATGGAAAAATGAAAGACTGTGGTAAAAATAACACTCACATATGCGTTCGCAGCTTGGCATGTATACGGAGCAGCGCAGACTATAGAATATAATCAGCAATGGAGCCCTCGAATACAAATACGAATTACCAGTAGGTCCAGTAAATCCGATCCCACCGCATTGTGCCCAGTGAGCAGCAGTTGCGCCGCTACCTCCGGTCGAACTTGGACCCGTAGTGGTAGTGGAGCTGGAGACGGGTGGGGTTGTGCCGGAGCCTCCTCCGGATGACATAGCAGCAAGCTTGGCGTTGATGAATGTCAATGCTGCTTGTCCGTATTCTGTTCCGTAGCCTTGGTGGGTGTTCGCATCACTGCCATTACAGCAGTATGGGTCCGCAGCATCGCAGTATGACTGGATTTTGCTGGCAGAGGGACACTGGAAACCGGTTGGGCGCGGTGCGAACTGTGATATACAAAGTTGTGTCAGCGACATCGTAGTGGGTGGAGGAAGACCTGATATGAGAAATGCTTACGCCGCTAGCCTGACATGTACCGACGTTATAGGAAAGGCCGGGAATATGGCGGGGGTCGCCCATGAAGATCGCAGCTGCGATCATGTTCATTGCAGACGCTTGGATGGGGATCGACGTGTCAGTGAGCCCTTCGTTGGTGTCTCCACCACCACAAAACGCGTCGTCCATGATTTGGCCACCCTGTATCACAGGGATGTAGTTAGTGAACATCTGCTGGTTGCCAACATAAGGGGGTACGGACCTGTGAATAACCAACCAGAACGAGCTGGGTTTGTGGGCATTGGGTATTGAAGCTATTGACGGCCGCGGCTACAGCTTTAACCCCTGCGACGGCGGAGTTGGCGTAGCTGACGCCTCCGCAGGAAGATTGACCACCGCAAGCTGGGTAGTTGATGGCTTCGGAAGTCGCTCCTGGGTGAGCATTGAGGACTAGGTTGACGACGACACCAGCAGTGCCATAACCTGCAGGCGCTGTGGTTTCGCGGGCACCAAAAACGTGGATGTTGGGACACGCGCGCTTTTCGAGTTCAATCTCGGAGGCGAAAGCCTGGACGGCAAGAAGGACAAATGATGCAGATAAGAATTGTCTGAACATTTTGAAGAGTGGCTCGTTGATGTAGGTGAATCCGTAGGTTCAAAGAGAAGAGATGTACCTCATACTCATTTTATAACGACCAGGAAAAATGGTTGAAGGCGATTTGTCGGCTCGAGAATCTGGATTGTGACGTCTGCAACGAACAGGAATAAAAAAATCAATTCAAATTCGGCTCAAGCAGAAGCTACAGCCGAGAGGTGGGGTTCAACCCCGGACTTAGTCCTCGTCTCGTGAATTGGCGCGTGGCGATTCGGTAGTTAATCGGAAGGAGTATGATGGGTAGACAGAGCTGACAGGTGGTCCCGACGTCGACAAAGAAGAAAGTGAAGTGTCCTCGGTCCAACTTAATTCGGAGTGGCGGCAAAACATAATTCCGGCGAAAACGTGTAATGCTGTCGTCGGTCACCCATACGAAGCACCTGACTAGCCTCTAGCAACCCGTGTTTTGTTCAAAAAAAAACCACGGAAGAATACGTGTCATAGTGATGAAGCACAATACAGATCTTAGCGCATCCGACGAGAGTTTACAGTAAGTACGAGTGGGTGTGCATTCTTGATCCGACAGTGCTATAAAAAAAGAAAGGAGAAAGCAGAAGTATGAATCGGCCGAAGTATGAGGAAGAACGTGCTCCAGAGAGTGGCCTAGGAGAACCGGCGAATCCCCAAGCAATTAAATCAAGATATTCGAGGAAGGGCTTGGGCCGGAACAAATTGCTCACCGGCGCGGCCCGTGCGGGACGCTTATGTAACATGTTATTTGTGTTGCGCGTGCTTGCTCTCCAATTTCGTACCTTCTAACTCCTCTTTGCCTTTCTCCACCACCAAACGCCGTCCTCCCTGTTATTGCAAGCTCCAGTAGCCGGAACACCCCTAGAGCAGCGCACATGCCTGACGATCCCTGCTTACCCTCCCGGATCGACCAGGACACGGAGTGGCCGCCTAAGTATATGCACTAGTGTTTTGTCATAGGCGAGCTGGACCTGCTTTAGCCTGGAGACTGGCGACTTATTCGAATCGTCTCCTGCAGTTACCAGGTGCAGACTACTATTGTGCTAACGCTCGTTGGGCGAAGAACGGCGAAATCTTGAATTGAACGTCAATCATATAGACCGCTATACAGAGAAAACCCTGCAACCAAAATTGTTCACCCCGCTCGGGAGCCCCACACCTTGGAGCCTGGTACATCTCCCTTCTTCTCCTGCCTCTCCTCTGTGATACCGATCCGCCTTATAGCTGCTCCTTCCTTGCATCCTCCGCCAAAAACGACACATCTCGGACGGCGGCACGACGCCACATAGGACCCAGCGCTGAATTGGGATTGTGATAAGAGAAATCAAAGACTATTTCATTCTGGTGAGTCTCTCCTACCCTTATCCTTGTTTCTCCGCTGACTAATTCTCACTCGCTCTGCCCTGCCATGACCTCCTCCCGCGACTAGGCCCACTACAAGTAGGGGATTCGTTATTGCCTCAGGTTTGTTCCATTCGCCAAAGTTGGTTCTATTAACAAAAGCTGGTCCTTACCCATTCTCATATTCGATTCACGCCACTTATCATCGTCCTTTCCCACCTCCAGCAGCTCGAGCCCACCTCTCTCATCAGCGCTGATCGCGATATCTCCTGCTCATTCGACGCCGCAGTCGAACTCACGATTATAGGACCCGGGGACATCTTCACGTGCTCACAGTCGTTTGTCTCATATCCCGTCGGCCGCGTTCCTTATTTCCTTTCAATCTGGGAAGCGGGCCTGGAGGTCGGAGTCAGTGATATGAGCTCGGCTCTGGGAATAAGCGAATCGGTACCTGTGATCCAACTCATCGTGCAGGATCCAAGCTCATTGGTGGCTGAGTGCTGAGTGCGAGGATCGTTGCTTATGGCCATCGAATCAGTCATTCCGACTCAAGCTCACGATGCGACGGTAGAGATGGCCTCACTGAAGGATATGTTACGGTAGCATGGTGGTATTGGGTGTAGGATCCGATACAGGATGTCTCGTATATGTATGCTACATCACGTGACTGCCAAAGGCTCACTGCCACAACGATATCGAGCCCCGGTCCCAGCTCCCGATCAATCTCAAAAGTTCGGCTCCATCTTCCGGGACCCATACCCTCGCTATCTAAGTACCTCCTATGTCGACATCTCGTCCTGGACGAAATCTCTGCAGTGGATTCCGTGCGCCAATCAGTTGAAGGGTTCCAGGTTAATCGAGGTATCTTCTTGTTCAGCTGGAAGCGGGCGCCATGGTATCGAGCATGCCTCCGGCGGACGGAGGTTCCGTTCCCGACAACACCTCTGCGCAACAGATTCCCACTTCATGCTCCAAGACGCTGAAGCAGCCCCGTGTAGCTCGTCGCGGATCGGCGATTATCTCTTGGAGTGCGGAGTGTGGTGTGCATGCATGGCGACGGGCTTAGGGGCGTCCCTCTAGTCCAGTTGAACGCGGGTGTTGGTGTTGAGTAGGCGAATGGGGCTCCTGAGCACTGACGGTATCTCTGCACAGCGGATTCTCACTGCATGTTCCAAATAGCTGAAAGACGCCATCATACGCAGCTTATTCCAGAACTGCCAGGTGGGCACTGTGTATGTGTGTGTGTGTACGGTCAAGGCCATCAATTTCATTCGGTTGTAGGTGAGCGTGGTGTCGAATATGCAAACGAGGTTCCCGGCCACCACGCTGAGGTCGTATGTTCTTTGGGGCTTGATTGACGGACGCAGGGTATGAGCGGTGGGAATGTTATTGAACACCCCCGCCATTTACCTACCTCGACTTCTCCCCCCCATACAGTTCGGCAGCATCACTACGCACACATTCCTGGCTATTTCACTCCCAGTCGGTTTATCAGTGTATGCGAAGAATGCCCTCCGTGGGCGTGAGGAAAGTGAGTCTCTTCCTTCCTCATTCATCTTTCTTTCTTCATCTTCCAGGGCTCTCGCTAGTGACTCCCCTCTTCTGTCCATTCTTTGGAGTGTTTTTTTAAATTTCTGATATCGTTCACCCTTATTTATCTGCACTCACCTTGACCATTGCCTTACTTGGCTTAGCGACTTATTTTCGTGTCTTCTTTCCTACTTCTCCTATCTTTGCTTGCTTGGCTTCCCGACATGGATGATTCAAATAAGCACCCATGATCAGCCATTTATGTTCACCTTTTTCCTCCAGATTTCCCATATCAATCTGCTTCCAAATTGCAGATGCAGTTGGTCACATGTCCCATGAAAGGCTTCCGCAAATTCTGTAGTCAAGAGTGTGCTGGGTAGGAGTAATGGTTAGTCAATAGGGGTGTTCATGGTAGTGTTTTTCAGCCATTTTGGGTTTCCCAGTAAAAATAAACAAAAAATGAAATGAAAAATGACTGAAAAATGGCTACTGCAAACCTCTAGGTATAGAATCCCTCTGAAATGGGAATCAAAAACAGAAATAGAGTCCATTTGGCAGTCTGGCTTGGGTCAAACTCTGCTCTACTGTAGATATATAGGTAGATAATAGCATCCTTTGCTTGTCCCTCCATCCCCTCTGCCTGTATATGCTGGCATGCCATAAATTCATATCATTTGTGTCAATTTCTAACTTAGAAATTTCAATTGAGGACTCGATCAGCTCATCAATTTCAAGCTGTTTTGAACCATTTAGCATATAAACTTCATCACCTCATATTGCCATTTTTAATTTTTGCATATAGAAGCTGATTATACTTGGTGGACAATAGTAAGCAAATATAAGTAGTGGAAGCCAGTCTGTAAGAACAAGTCAAGTAGAGACATCCCACATTGGACAAACTTCCTCCAATCATGCTATCCTATTCCAACACTACTTAAATCAGATGTTGGGTGCCAACAGGTATGAATTGTGGGGGTTGCAAGTAATGGTGACATAGCATGCTGAGTGGCATCAATCTTGCTTGAAACCTCCCCTAGCAGAGCCTGGTGGTACTGAGCATTAATTATCAAAGTACATGATGATTTCCCAAAGCTCAATGGAGGCTGGATCAACAATAACAACTGGAGAGGGTTGCACAGTAGTGGTTCCTGTTTAAAAACTACCAGTGGCCTATATCATCTTCTGGATGTTGATGAAAAAATGAATTCATATTTTGCTGAGCTGAGCTTTGTCAACACTACTGCAGCCTTGGCAGATGGTTTCTTTGTGGTTTCAGCCTTTGGCATTGATGAGGACAACAAGGGCCATACAGGAGATGTGGGGTGAAGTGTGGAGTAGTGAGATGCTGGACAGTGAGAGGTGGCAAGAAATCAGTAGGGTGAAATTTGAAGTGGAGACTGAAATCCACTACAAAAAAATGAGACTGAAAAATATTTCATTGACTTTGATTAAATGTTCTCTTCCTCAATGACACTTTTTGTTTGAACAGACAATTTTAAACACTAAAGTGTTACTATAAAGAGCATGAATGGAAATAGATGGGTGTCTACACAGCATGTTTGAATGTATTTAAACATGTTTAAACAATGTAAAACAGTTGGTCATATTTCTGTTACATCCACTGATACGCCCTAGGCAGATCTACACTTAAACACTAAGGAAATACTATATATCAGCATCTAAATATATGATATTTGGTGAGAACACTTAGCTACGACAGAACAGAGTACAGTAATAAACTTCTAAGTACTGGAAAGAACAGGCTAGCTAGAATGAAGAATAATGCAGAGCATAGCTGCGCTGAATATAGCACCAGCATTCAGAACCCAGGGGAACTGATACAGCTAAGCCATAACTGAGAACAGCTATAGCACAGCAGAACTGAGGGGACAGTGGTATTTGTTTGGCTGCAGATGTGAGCCCTAACAATAACATACAATGTAAGAATAAGAAACATAGGAGATTGTCACACAAAAGTAAAACCAACAGATGATCATAGACAGATGGAAATAAAATAATATTGAATAGAGTACACAAGTCTATACTAAATCAGTAAGAAACCTACAAGACACAGAAAGAAGATCAGTAAGGGAAACACAGAGGAGCAAAGTACTATCTATGTTAGACAGGCTCTGAAGAAGAGAGTAAAATAGAAGAGAAAGACTCTGGTGAGACACCTGACCATAGTATAAATATGAATAAACATGCAATTGCTAGTAAGCAAAGTCTAAAATACAAGCAAACCAAAAACCAGAACAAGAAATGGGCTAAGAATAGCCATCCAGTATGAGATAAAAGCCCAATGATAAAGAAGTACAAGGGTAACAGGGATTTCAACTGTCACGAACTGGTCTTCCAGGATATAGCCCAGACATTCCGGATAGATAGAGTGCATGATATTAACAGAGAGAGGTTCTGGAGTCTCCGAGAATATCTCTGGTAAATGCATTCGAGCACTACAAAGGCAGGAGATCAAGATGGGTGACAGCTTCAGCTTATGTGCTGTGCCTCCTTTGTTCCTAACACCCAATTTACAGATAAAGGTGAGTAAGCTGATTCAGATATAATGGGGTTCAATACTCAACTTCCTGACTGTAGGGTTGGTCAGGAGGGATCTCCAGAGACCGGAGACCTTGTTGAGCATGTAGTGCAATGACAGAAGAGATAATATGAGTAGGGATTACAGGGGATGATTCAGGGATAGTTTTAGAGACTTTGTAATGGTGTTGTGAATGTTGATAGGTAAGTAATTAACAAACTGAAGTACTACAATACATTCAAAGTACTTAAATACTAAAAACTCTAGATAACCAGAGTAATATGCAAAACACTACATTTATACTAGTGCAGTGGAGAAGTAAGTGGGTTAAGAAACAGAGAGCATATGACAAGGGCTAAGGAATACAAATTGAATGTTAACACAAAGAGACATACTACAAAAAGTATAGTGTGTGGCTGAAACGAAGTAAGTACAAAAATGGAAATGGACCGGAGTAAACCTGAGTAAACCCAGAGATGAGTGGGAAGTCGGGAAAGCATCAGGATTGATTGTGAGCAGTCCGGAGATGGTGCACACTGTGCTGTATAGGGATATGACATTACCCCTGTTCTCTCACAACATGGTCTGCAGTGATGAGCCCATCAGCTCCTGAAATGCTAAGTCAGAGAGCAGAGCAAACTCTGGTTCGGTTTTGAATTGAGAAGTGCTAGCTAGAGTTAGTATTTTGAGAGAAAGAACCACCCTATACCTTAATCTAGGAGAACAACAAACTGAATACCATATAATGAAGTTCAGGACTAAGTCCTTGAGTATTAATTGTGATTTGAGAAGCCAGAGGGAAAGGAAGACAATCCCTTTAGGCTTAATTGGCAAAAAGTGCAATTTCAGGAGAAAGGAAGACCATCTCCTGGGATCCTCACCTTAGGACAGAAGGAAGACCACTGTACCTTAGGGAGTTAAAGAGGGAAAGGAAGACCATCCCTAATTATATTTAGAGGGACCATTGAGATTTACAAGGGAAGGAAGACCACCCTTGTGGATTTAGAGAGATTTGTATTGAAAGGAGAACTATCTA